>UXSR01000029.1:0-128251 GCA_900604375.1 Mesocestoides corti
AGTGTTGGCGAAGTTCCGACATGTAGATTACACTTGCAATCACATCCATCAATCCAATAGATATAGACATCAAGGATGAGATTTCGGAGAGGGCATTGGTTCTCCAATGGCAATCACAACCAATCTAAAAAATGTGAGGGGTGCAATTCGTAGGTTGAAAAGTACACGTTTGTGGTGGAATTGTGGAAGTGTGGTCGTGTGAGATGAATCAGCTCACTGACAGTAAGACACAGGAAGCAAACGTCACTTGGTCGATTGTGTAGAGAGATGGGAGTACGAGGGAAATGATTGTGGAGTGCTCGGTGCATGCCACACGGCAAAGCGTTGTGGGGTTCCTCTTGAAGGATGACATGATCGAGGTCCCATTATGCGCGATGAAATGATTGACTGAGTGTACAGCATGAGCATGAGGCAGGTAGGTGGGTAGGTATGTATATAGGTAGGCAGGTAGGTATTAAGGGTATGTAAACCTCCGAAGTAAGGAAGAAGGCGGAAAGGTGGTGAGCATATAATCCGGGGGTACGAAGATTAACTGAATTGTCTGATTACAGGATGTTGTTTTGTGAATAGACAGAGGCATGCATAAATTGGTGGTGATGTTGAATCGACACCATCCATACCACGGTGGGCAAAGTTTGACTGGAAGAAGTAAACGAGAAAGAGTAATTTCACATGGGAACGAGCAATGGGGAAGATATCTTGCTTTTTCGACGTGGACTGCAAATAATAGTAAGTGACTCCGAAACAGAACAGCAGAATGCTCGGACATGACTCAGGCTGTGAAGTTGGACAACACAAGCATCTATGGATCACGGGTCAGTTGGAAATCAGTGCCATGTCAGTTTGAATGAGTTGTAACTAGTCTGTAGCAGGGAGAGTGTGGTGCGTTGTGATTGGCGAAGACTAAGTGATGGGCAAATGTGTCTGATGTTGCAGTTAGGAGGTATCTGTTCGACATTTCATATTCCCTGGAAATGGTGTGTGCTCAACGTGGAGGGCAACGTCTAATTGTGGTGTTCGGGTGTTTGCATGTGGGTGCACCGCACTCTGCCCATTCCAAGCACACTCAAATTGCTAGTTGATTTCACGTAGTGTCGTACTGCAATTTCTCTTGTCGTCGTGGTGCACTGCGCTTTGTGCGATTTCACCCCCAAACCCGGTCACTTGACTTTCAACGTGTCGACACTGCATCATCTCAGTTGTTGCCTTCCACTCACCGCGTCACTGTGGCACTTGGCCAGTGCCGTGATCTCCTCACAGCAGTTTCGTTCGCCTCTCGGTGACAATCAGTCGTTTGCCTTAATCGAATGCAGCACAAACAATCCACGAATCTTGTTGCAATGAATGATTCGTCGTTGTCTTTTCACTGGAAATATCAGACCGACTATTCATGCGACAATTCGTCCATAGATTTGTCGTTCCACTTTCTTTGCCTTTCAGCTTCTCTCTGCTTACCATTGGCCACAGAACTCTGCACTTAAACAGCCAACAGGCGTTCCAACCTGATCACAACTGGGGCATGAATATTCACTTCTACAAATAATGTTTTGCGGCAACTAATCTTTAAAATAATCATCGATACTTATCAGTTCTTTTTAAAACTGTAAGACAGAATGCATTCACTTTGATTATTTTGTTGATAGCTTTAAACTGGCTAAAGATGGCACTTCCAGTTTGTAACAACTGACAAGAGAAGATCGAGCACATTATTATCATTGTTAGTTTTATTTTTAAACATACGGGAGTATTGGGAGGTTACGTTTTCACTAGCAGATATTACGAACATCAGGGGCAAAACATTGGAAAAAACGTAGGTAAATGAAGCCACCTAGAAAAGTGCGTACAGCTTTGTTGATTGGGAGGCCTCTAATTACCAGTGCGAAATTTGGATATTACTGTTTATTAATGCATGGACTTTGTCCTTTCGAGTGTCAGACTACTCCTGCTTACTGAGTTTTGTTTATGTATTCGACTAGGATAGCAAGACACCAAATGCTACGCGCATTTCCTTCCAAGCTTCTTTATGCTAGGCCATATTTCAAGTTATTTCACCTTAAAGTGCGACCAACTGTGTGCGATGGTGAAGGTTAATTGAAACAATAAATAAGCTCCCGTCAGGCCACAAATCGTTGTTGCAGCATATGCCCCTGCCCCAATTCCTTTTAAGAATTAATCATCATGGCTACTGTTCGGTGAATATTCTGTTACCTAGAGCCATAATTTATGCTAAAATTTGCCATTTCTTTGAGTTGGCGAAGACTATCTCATTTTAAAATCTCAGTTTTCCTGCTATTTTTGTGGAATCAAACTGATGCATGAATCAGTTCATCATGCATGTAGAAGTGACCTTAAGTGCTTGAACGCCTAGGACACTCCTACATTAATTTTCTTCTTTCAAACAATTTTAAACTCAATTGCCAAACTAGGCAAAACTTCAGAAAAAAAACAAACATGCGTACGATATGCGATCTCGACATTTTAGCAGAATAATTTGTGCTGGCGTCTGCAATGCCAATTGGTATTAAATATACTAAACACAAACATCCACTGCTTACTTTGTTTTAGCGTTGTCATCAAGCATCATCACTTTATTTTCTGGATGTTACAATCCGAGGTGACACCAAATATATTTAGTCTTGGCTCGCTAATATTGTTAATGAATGTAAGTTGGTCGAAGTGTGGTGGCCACAGGTAGCAGATTTACTATCCCGTAGAAGTTCCGCATCTTTGAATACCATTAAGTTACAGTGGAATTTTGTTGATTTTGCCGTTTTGTCCAAGCCACTCAGTCTGACAAGCCATCATACGAAACCTTAAAATTATGAATTTATGCGATATATTGTAAGCCAGGTGTACAGTGGGTTCGCAGTTAAAAAGAGCACGCGCAAGTAACCTTGTGAAAACGTAGGCATAAATTAGCCACAGACATCACTTCGTTATGTCTACCGACTCCCGAAATGTGCCAAACTCCCATTTGTACAAGAATTTTGAAAAAAATCGACGTCAAATTCCTCACTAAACAAAAGCAGAACGTAACTGAAGTAATGTCAGCAATTTCCATTGTAATGTTTTCCCTCCTTAAAGCATGTGAAGCGAGCATTGGTTATTTTATGTAAGAACAAGTCCCATTTCGCAGCTATAGCAAATAGAGATGAATCCCACCGTCCAAAATTCTCCATCACTTTTTCTTAGTGGACTTGACAGACTGTCTGAATTAAATATGCTAAGAACCTTCCCTACTTACGCACAACGGATTTGGATATTATGCTCCTCGATTTTGCAAACTAAAATCCCCTGTTTCTAGGTAGCAGATTTTTTAAATTGAGAAATACTTTCCTCCAATTTTACTGCTCAGTGTACAGTACACTTTCAGGTGGTCTGGCTAGAGTCATTAATTAAACCACAATCGACAGCCTTGACATGCACTTTGCACTTTGGGTTACTAAACAAAGATTGTCTTTAGAAAAAATGGTGGAAAACATCATCTGAAAGTCTCCTCAAAGCATAGACGAGAAGTTATTAATGCCAAAAAAACTGCAGACAGGCAGAAATTTCCAGATAAATCGTCTTGAACTCCAGCTATCTGCTGTGTAAATTACCTCAGTCAAGTTATAAGCTGTTACCTGGAGCTACTGATTCACCAACAAAGTCCACTCACATGTCATTTGTAAACTCGTGGCCATGAATATTTCAATTGACACGATTTAAACAATCAGGTCCAGCGATTTCTCCCTTTTCCATTGGCCATCAAGACAGATTCTTCGATGCAAGTTATTCTGCATATTTCGCTAACTCAGCACAATTTGCCTTGTACTAAAATGTAATTTTCGGATAACATGCATCCGATCATTTTAAACAACGTGCGTAAATTAACTAAAAATACGCCCTGCAGGCGCATGTGCTGCTTGACTAAACACATCAAGAACAAAACACGCGGTCGAATAAGAATGTCTCATGGATTTGACACTCCATTTAACAGGATAATTTCGTAGACAAATAAGTGAAACCGTAGTTTTTCCTAAGCACTGAAATTTTTCGTGCCCCACTGCTTCATTGGCCATTAATGTCACTACTTAACCTTTATTTCAGCGATTCCCCGGGTGTGGGAGTGCAGAACATCAGTCATGTGCACTGTGAAAGAAAAAAAATACAGTGAGAAATCACAGAGGATGAGAAAAAAGCGTTACACAGCCCCCGCCTTCCAAGCTGCAATTTCGGAGGTGATTTTGCTTCGTGGAAGGTCTCTTAAGGGTTTTTCTTCACCGGGTAAATATTCGTCTGACGGAAAACTAAAAATCATCAATTTCATTCCCATAGGAAATGTGTACTAAATGCTGCAAGCATCGCCCTACCAAGCAATAAAAGTTGGATGAAATTGTGAAGCAGACGACAAAGGCATTGCGTTGTGGTCAGTTCAGTTAGGACGTGCCCCCAGTGTCGGAAGTAAATAAGAGGAAAATGTGCTGTCCCACATCTGCTATCAACTATCGAAATTGGGAGTTAAGCAGTCTAATGGAATCTGAGCTAACTAAATTTGTAATCGGTTAAGAAGGTGTGTCTAGAAGCTTGGTGTGAGCTTATTCGTCATAAATAATGTGATTTTGCTTTCAAAACTTGTCTCATTTACATTCGGTATCGAATAACGCGATGCTCCTTGATTCAGATAAGTGAATGGAATGGAAGGAAATAATATTGATATTGCACACACCACTCTTGTTCAAAACAACGTGTAAATGCGATGACGACTGATGTTTCTACTAGCCATGCATGCACCAGGGCCTCCAATATTTCGGGTCACTCGAGCAGTGTCCAGACTCCACCAGGAGTGCTTTCATTGGAACTTTTTTGTAAATCACTTCAAACATTGCTGATTTTTATTGGACCACACTCCTGTGATTTGACGAGGTTGTGCTCCCGTGATTTCCACACTTAACACTCAACGCAAGTTCTTGCGGACACAACGAAGGAGAAGTAGTGATTAGAGCCACCCAACGAATGAGGTGGGGTTGCAGTCGATTGCCTGCACCACTTTGCAACCTCGCTAGTTAACAGACCGTGACAACCTGAGGACAGACGCAAAACAGGCGACAGCGGATACGACAGTTTATTATTATTGGGTCACCCAGGTGTCTTTTTATAGAAGTGCGTGAGTGAGCAGCGATTGTCAATTGCAATCAGTAATCAATTACACCCAATCAACTCGTAAATATATACTTCACTTACGCTCGTTCGCGGACAGGTCGCTACACGTTCATTTCAGTCGAATGACAGCTATTGTTAACTAGTTAAGTGGTATTAACAACACTCAGACTTACGATGGCGGTTAGGGAGGTTCTTTTTTATTTCACGTGGCCTTTACCCCGTGTTTGCATTTGTAGATTTGCGAGCTGATACACACCTTGTGGAAGCCATGTCTAGCCTTGCGCACGCACTAAAAAGGAAAACACGAAATGCGGAAACAAAACACCACCCACCACTCCTGTCGCCCAAAATCAAGTGCATACCGCGCTGGGGTGCACCACAGAGGCCTTCAGCATATCTGCACTACGTGCAGCCGTGATTAATGGAAGAGAGGCGCCCACGCGCTCTTTATCGAGTTTTTTTCTTCTCTTTTTGCCCCCACCAGTCTCCTCCACCCTCCCGACGTTGTAATTAGCCAGAGGGTGTGCTTGTGCGTGTGTGTGTGTGTGTGTGGAGGAATGATTTATCGAGGCCAGCGGAGAGCGAAGCCTCCCTCGCCATGCAGAGCCTTTCTTGCGTAAAACGCGTTTTTTGGCTATAGCAGAAAAAGTATCCTGCCACGATGTCTGCGTCCGTGCGCACAGCGTGTCTAAGCACTTGACGGCTGGAGGCGTTTGCAGATGTTTAGCAGTTGTTGGACTACATAAATTCAATTGTACTTGTTAAAATTACATGTCTCAAAATTCTGTAGTTTAGGCGACCCTTAGATTTATTTACATCAGGCTCTAAATGGACCAAAAGGTGCAAAAATGGCAAAAATGCATTGAACTAACCAAAGAGTACATTTTGAGAAAAACTGAATCCAGTTTTGTCAACGAGCACCTTTTACTGGCACCGGCTGTAGGAGGGCGGTACATAATGCAGGCTTGAGAAAAAAAATTGCTTATGGATCTAGAATTTCGTCTGGCTTTTGGTTCACAATTAGGCAATTAAGAGACTACTCACGAAATGTAAGTGACCGAACTTCAAATTGGGTGGTATACTGGCATAGTGAAACAGCCCACGGTGTCTTGGTAATGAGGCACACTGTTAACCCTGGATTGTACTCAAATCATGCAGGTGGGAAGATATCTCAATGTGTAGGTGTGCTCATGCTAGCTTGATGCAAATTTACTAGAGTGCAATTCGTCTGACGGTGACGCCCGGCATTGTTGCCACGAGCGTGCTTGCCCAAGTAACAATACAGATAATTTTGGATTTTGAAAACAGAACGAACGGTAGGTTTTGGCATTACTTAGTAAGTGAAAACTCCATAGTGATTCCTGCAAATTAGCACTAAATTGCTCCTCGGTTAAAATTTCCTGCCACCAGTTTTAATTATTTCCGTTATGTCTATAAGTCAGAAAAACTTGCAGATAATAGTTAATCGTTTCGGTTAGCGAGAGCTTCGCTCACTCACAGACTCGTGTCGCTGATCAAACGCCCAAATTGCTGACTACCGACATCACTATTCGATTTTTTGCTCCCTTGGGAAACGGACAAGCGCGGGGTTATTCGAGGGGGCTGTGTACAAGCACAAGCGGCCTCTCGTGATAGGAACAGTATCATTGTAGGAGCCGAAAGGGGAAAATGACGACGAGTTTAACTGGAGGCGGTAGGCGTTTAGGGGGCGAAGGCGGAGTCAATTCAGAAACAACTGGCTTCAGCGTGGCGTTTAGCAGGCGGACTAGGGAACACAAACACGTAGCCCGTTTTTTCTCACTTTCGTGAAGCTCACAGGCAAAACACGGAGCTCACCGACAACAGCACACTGCTTCTGCGTGCTTGCGCCCCTCTGTAGTTGGCTCTGTGTCTGACTTTTTAGCGGCGACGGCGGCGTGAATGGCGAAAGGGGATGGGGCCTTAGCCGTTAATAATTTACCCTCCTTTGATCCAGTCTCAAAAAGTGTCTGCCAGCCCTAGTCACCCAGACAGAATTATAAATGTAGGAACTGTAGATTAATGGGGAAGTAATTAAGTGCAACAATAGGGACTTTTCAACTAGAGCCAAGTGAAAAGCATAGTCCAGGAGAATTGTAAATTTGTTGAAAAGTCAGTCATAAAATTTAAATATATCAAAGATGAGCTGCCAGTTGTGAAGAAAGGCTGTCGGAACATTTGAAAGTGTAACGAAAAGCCAATGCGTCACGCGTGTATAAGTAAAGACACCGGAGAAAAGCAACAGCTGAAGTTGTAAAGACGCCTGTCAGAGCCATGTTTAATCATTTTTACCCAACAAATGCTGCATCTTGTTGCAGGATCCAAATATAACTGCTGCAAATAGTGGCAATTCAGCGTCCATTTCGTTTGCCTGCCTGCAACATTTTAGCGAGGGAGTTTAATTTTCGTTCTTCTTCCCTACTTTGGCTTTGTTTGGATGAATTAAACCGTCTAGTTCTTAAATAAAAATGTGGGGTAAACTTCCTGTGGTTTAAGTAAAAAGAATTTTGTTGAATTCGCTAGGTTCGCACGGTGATTACATATTCGAGATGTGGCCGTTTAGCAGGGCTCCCACCACATGCTCTGAGGTGATAGGTTAGTACGCATTCAGCCCAACTTTCATCAATGCGCTGCAGCACCAGTTACCTGAAAGAAAACCCGACCAAGACACTGGATAAGTCAAAGTAAATGGTAAATCGAATCAGAAGGGTCAAATTTTTTTAATTATTCTTAGTTGAAGAGTTAGATTAAGTCTACACACAAAAGACTCGTTACTCTGTTTATTTCTTGAAAAATATGAGTATGTACGGACTATAACCTCGTTTAAGGTACCAAATTTCGAACCAAAGGACCTAGTATATCAATCACTTCGTCCAAAAATATTTAAAAGAAATAGAACTCTGACAAGGTGCAAACTAATTCAAACTCAATTTATCTTATTAACATTCATTTAGAAGCTAGTAAGGGCGTTGACAGAATATAGGTAAGTTCGCTTCATATTTTGGGGTAGTAGATGGTTGGGCTCCTGGTCATTGAGTGCCTGTGAAGACAATTTAGTTGAAATGGCTGGTTTTGGTTTAGGCTTGTCTAGAAAATTTGTTTAATTCACGTTTGATGATGCGTTCAATTTTTATGTGAACAAAATAAGGCACACTGGGCATAAGGAATCTGCGAACATAAGAGTAATAATAAATGGGGTTTCGATGGAATTGAGTAAAATAAGCCAGCTTGGAGTATCGTAGAGGCTTCCGGTAATAACCGCATGCTGGGCCTAGGTACCAAGATCCACGAATACACGCACACACACATTCTATTCCTTTTTTAAGGCTATGGCATTCGACAGTGCTAGATTATCGATTTTTGCCTGGAGTTCAAGTGCTCTTCGAAAATTTGTGAAGCCAAAGAATAATCACCTCTTCAGACATCAACACCGAAACTATTCAGAGAATCACACCATACTAACTCCTCGATATACTACTCTTTTGATCAGTAGTGTGTTTTCATTCGCATTCCACATTCGATTCATTTATTTAACTTCCTCTGTAACTGCTTAGTCACCGTAGGCAATCAATCTATGTAGCTTTTCACCTTCAATATGCTTCAATTTATATTAATCCAAATACAACTTCGGACACTTCAACCTGGCTAAGTTCCTTGTCCACAAGGTCATAGCTCATTCGATACGCACTTGTATTTTGTATCTTCTGAAATATATACCTCATCTGGCGTTTTTGGCAAGCTGAATTTCCTTTCAATCTGCATTCTCTGCCGAGTTAACTTAATATCTCGGCATTATGACTTCCTGTTAGACTATACACGACTATGATCCATTTAGTCATTTCTACTGGTTTCCAACGTGGAGAGTTTTCGAGTGTTTATTCCTTAGGCATCACATCTGTCCAAGCTTCTCAATCGCTCCACCTTGTCATGGCCTACAGTTCAATACATTCATCTGTATGCTCCACTACTTTCGTGAATGCTCGTTTAATCAGTTCAATTCCCTGGAAATATTTGTTCGAACACGAAATTTTCCATGGTAGAGACTTAGTTTTAGGATCTGTCACTGCTTTGTTTGGGCTGACCCTATTCGAGCAGTCGCGATCACCAGTGCAGCGTTCAGGCCACATGGATGTTACAAAGCATGGATTTGATCTAGATGAAGCGCCTATTCTCCAAATCATGTTAAAGGACATAAAAAGATTCAGCTTTATTGAAATTGTGGATTCACGTAGCCCTATATCCAAATTAACCTCGACAAAAGCCCATCACCAAACGCATGCACCTCAAAACTGAGACTGGCGTAACAGACGTGACGTGATACCAAAAAACACGCACTGGTATGGCTAAGCTTGAACTCTACAGACCAAGGGTAAAAAATTCACCAACATGGAAATATTGCGAAGACAGAATGTACAAAATTCAAGAGAGCTGAAGTGGCAAAAACAGCCACTGGGCAATGCATCGTCCGAGACAGTGGGGGAAACGCTCCCAGGCGGAACGCTATTTGTCATGGTCTCCCTTTGCCGCTTGTCAGCGGAAGAAGAAGGGGAAGGAGGAGGATGTCGTACGACCACAAAAAGACAGCACGCACTCCACGAGCTTGGGGGGAGCGGTCCATGCTTGGAGCTGTTTGCAGGGCACTTGATAAATGCGCCTACGATACGTTCTAGATAAGAGTGATGCGCGCGGCAATCGAATAGCCCTAGTTAATCCGTTCTCGTCTGCCCTTTCCTTTTTCTCCTGCCTTCATCATCCTTAAGATGCAGTTTTCGAAGCTTGGACTTGGCGCCCTTCCCACCTGGGTCTCATTTTGCGGGAGGCGAGTATAGGAGAGAGACACGCCATCCGTACGTTGGAAGCAGCGGGGTGAAACGTCCATCCACGTAGAGGGGCGCGGATAGGCGCTTATCAACTGCAATACCTGTAGTAAGATGAGGCACGGCTTTCACCCCAGTCACACAGCTGAACTCGCCGAGAGGTCGCTTAGATCAAAAGTGGGCTAAATAAAAGCATTTTGTCCCTATGTCTGCACACTAGGTCCTCACAACAATTAGTTATCCAGTCAAAATTATGCGATTCGTGTACTACAAAGCACTTTGATCTAAAATATTTTGCTCGGTAGCTCGTGATCTGTGGCATAGATTTCTCCAAGCAAAAACTCGAAGAGGCACGCAAGTTGTTCTTGACTCCCTACACATTTCCTCAGACAAGCGAGTCAATATCCCTTGGATTCCGTCGGTTGAACTGTCAGCACACCACTTTTCCAGCGTTAAGACGTTGTGCCACTTTTTTGCAAAAAACTTAAGTGACTCACAACAGAGAGTTTTGACTATTGGTGCCTGGGAAATAATGCTGCGGTCCCAATTTCTGTAACTGCCTCAAAATAACCCCAGATGAGTTCAGAATTGAGTTTTATTGACGTAAACTATATCAGTAAGTGGCCGTTTGGCATCTGCGGGTACTAGTTGTTATCAGTGTGTGACAATTTTTTAGGTGTTCTTCAAATGTCAGCCACAAGAGAGCAAGCGGAACAGCAATTACATAAAAACGGTCAATATATGAGTCCTGCAATCAGACTATCGTGACAATGCGGACATCCTGCATGCGGCCACGCCGTTAAAAGTTCGCCATCCAACAGATGGCTAATAAACGCGTGCCAATTTAAACAGCTGACTTACACAGCTGTGCAACAATAAATTTATTGTCTTTTGCGTCACAAAACACATAATTTCTAGTTTCTGGCGTCTTGTTCCATCCTACAACTGCCTCATCGCAGTTTCCTTACCTACGCTCGAATTCCCACAGCAGACACACTTGGCTGTGTCTGTGATATGAAAATGGTCAAACTTCCGCATTCACGTTTAAAAATGAATTAAAATAAAGCACTTCAGGTGTCTGATAATACGAGGCTGGCAAATGTGCAAATTTTGCAAGATAAGAGCATATTTCTGACGCCCACATGCCTGAATGCTAAGGAAGGATAAAAGCATGTGGCAAGAGCTCAGAACCCAGCGAATGGAAGCCCTGCTCTGTGACCACATGCTTTAAAACTGCCTACATTGAATTAAGGTGGCATACCATTTGCCGTTAAAGTTTTCTGTCTGGCTGAAAACGTCGTCTCTGCCTGAGCTACCCAGCAATTCCGGCACTCATCGGCAATTCCTCACCCCCTCCCTTACACCTCCGCCGCAGAGGATTTATTTGCAGTAGCGGGTAGGGATAAAAGGGAGCGTGAGTGGGAACAGAAGACCAGCTGACTCAATGCCGACAGGCTCCTGTTTGTGGGCGCAACGAAGGGAAAATTTATGTCGGAGAGGGAAGTGTTTCTGTCAGGAGATTCCAAAAAAGGAGCAGACAAAATTTACCTGGAATCGTATAATTTGGAAAGTATTGACCAGACAAGGACAATCTCTGTCAGCGAACTATTGGTTCCTGCGAACATTCATGAGTTACTTTTGTGATTACGAAAAGAGCAGTCAGTGTGCTTTGCTTATTGCGCCGCTTGGATCGGAAGCTCAAAGCACACGAAGCCCGTTAGAGAATCCAATTACTGGTTGGGGAGCAGTGTGATTCCTCAGCGTTTGACTCAACAAACCCTTCATGGCTCAATCTAGACAGGATTCAACTGATTCCAGTGGAAACGGAGATGGCGTTCGTTGTCGTCCGAAAGAACCGCAGATGCTGGTATGCGTGTTTGACAAGAAGTGAACAAATTAATCGTATCACAATACAAATTATTCTTTGATAATGAATCGCTTGATAACTGACCGATGTTTACTGATACCAAAGGCAGGATGAAAATAAAAGTGACAAAGGTCATTTTTTAATTTTTTTCACATTTGGTGCATTCTTAATCAAATGCGATAATGCAACATGTAATCAGCCTAGTGACAGACTAATGCCTTAAACGAATCACTAATGATTAAAAAACACTATCATTTAAATGGCAGTACCTCGTCGCCTCCTTTGCTGAAGTTCCTTTTGTGCAACATGAGCCAAAGTTCGCGGATAAATATGGGATTATGAACATAAAAAGAGGAATTGTAAAAGTGCTAATTGCATATCAAACACGAGAAGCCGCCTTCGTGTTAAGGTAAGCGTTTTTCTTCTGTACGAAATTCAGACTACGCACAGCTTAAAATTCTTGTCAATTTGACTTTAAATGATTCATTTCGGACGGTGCTACCCAACAAATTTATTCCCAACACAACTCTTTGGTGGTAGACTGTCGGGTGCGCGGTAGTGACGAGGTTCGATAACCGAGTTTATTGATAAATAATGACTTTTAGGTTGTGCTAGGACCTTTAGTCAAAAATGTTTACTCAATATGGAGAGGTTTTCTCAGTTAAATCGTTTGGCTGCTAAAACGTTCATTTCTTTCGTTTTGACGTGTCTTCAATATGCAAATGCTGTCTTGTTGACAAAGCCTGTTACATTGTGGGTCTTTACACACTCTTACGAGGCTAATGAAATGCTCGCGTTTCCCAGGTTAACAGAAACCTTCACACGAAAAGCCTGATTACCCTCGAGAGCGCATCGCCATGCTCTTCTACTTAATTGCCTGTGACAAAGTTCAAGACATTTAACCCACTTTGACAGTCGTCCGCAGCAACAAAACATCTTGATTTTGACATTACCAGAAAACGATATTTTATCAGGTGCTGACTTCTCTTGAATGAAAAATCGAGGGCAATTTAGGCTCATAAAGGAAGCACTGTCAGAAACTAACATCCATTCAATTCCATTGCAGTCAATTTCTAAATTTCGATCATGGGCTAGGCGATCAATTAGGTTTAGTTGAAGATTGATTTTCGTGACACTTTCTTCAGTACTGTAGGCTTTTAATGATCAGGAGAAGGAAGAATAAAGCAAATCAGTGTTAGTTTAAATCAAATCCAATGTATTACTTTTATATTTACTTGCAATTTTCAAAAAAAAGTTATTCGAAAAAGCAAAACAACAGAATTTTTCCTCCTTTTGTAATTTCCGAAAATTAATGTCCTACAAATTGTGAGGACGCAAATCTTACAAATGCATTCACAGCTACCACCTAGCATTATCTACTGTCTTCAGACATTGGTATGGCGAATTTCCCATGACCTTGGCCTTTTAGCCCTAACCAACAGTTTGCCGAAATCATAGAATGAGATTTTGACCCATTTTCCATTGTCTTCTGGTTTGTCAGATGAATTAGAATTCGGACCAGCAACACAGTCACGACAGAACCATTTTTCTGGGGCCAAATTAAAATTAAATCAAAATTTTTAAAAAACCGATTTCAAGTAAACGGTAACACACCACAGCTAGACAATTTCTTATTTCGATAAGAACTTTTTGGGATCGTTTGAAAGAAGTTTTGAAGACCCGAATTATACGCATTTAGGGATGTTTTTGGGTTGGTGTCAGATACTTTTGCTGTATTATCTGTACCAATATTTACACAAAGATAAAAATGAAAACAAATAAACATATATTCGGATTTGCTAATTTTTTGGTAGAAAGATCTCAAATAATAAGAGAGTTGAAAAATAAGTTTTTTGCGTGTCCATTAATTTTGGCATAATTACTTGTTGCTAAACTCGAATACTGCACAGATATAATCCAGTTTTATTAAGTGGATTATGTACCTTAAACAAGGATTCGACAACTCGGTGTATTGTTGGACTAAATGCTACCTTGTAGTACTTTGAAGTGATTTTGGCTAGTTAGTACGTCAACTCCACCTATTTAATTTTCCCGGCTGTTGTTGCGAAAATTTACTAATACAGGAAGGAGAAATATTGACTAACAGAAGCAAAAGCGCAATCGTTTCGCATTCATTAATTTAACGAGTTTTCTATAGGTTGCACCATTTTTGGTCGTTAACCACAGGAAACCATCTTGCCAGTATGGTAGTTGTCCTAATAACTGTAAGGATATAATGCTTAAAGACCCTTCACTGCCAAATTCGAAAATATTAGAGGCAAAATAGTCCTTCAAAAAGCTGAAAAATCTTTTTTATTGTCATAACGTGAATATGGCACTTTTTGTTTGAAAACTTCACAATAATATTTTTAATACAGAAATAATGAAGCTCACAAACGACCTCGCATAAGCAAATGAGTAAACCGGGAATGTACCATAGTCAGTTCAACTTGTATACGCATACTAGCAACCATGTCACTGCATATATTGATGGGCAATAGACATTAAACAGGGAATAACAAGAAAAGCCCAGGATTAGCTAATGCTTTTGAGCAGCAGAATGTTTTAGACCAATCTCTTTAAGGAGGAAAAGTTGGTGAAGGCAGCTTCGAAAGGGAAATCCTTGGCCTGAAAGAAGCATGAGAAGATAAATAATTTGCAGCTTCTCCCAAGGGAGATCAAGCCCATGTCTCATTCGCCATCCCCGAGCAGGGCTAAAGCCTGGTAATGGAACGGGGCTTGCGCGTGACAAACCCGTTTTTTTAGTAGAGTAGTCTTGCTCCGATAATTACTCTGACGACCTTGACGTCTATCGACAGAGGCAAACACCAAAGCTTATGTTTTGCTTCTGACTTAGGCAGTGATTAAATCTCGCTAGTACTGACTTCCATGACCTTGTTAAATTTAAAAAAAACCAAAATAAGGACCGATGAAGTCAACAAATTTTAGTTTGCATGGCGTCAGGCCCAATAAATGGCATTTAACCTAGAAATTAAAATATGTCGTTGGAGCACACGTACTAAATCGCTTACAACTTTTCAAATTTGACTCAAGATATCCCAACATTCAATCACATTCTGATCTCACGCATACTGACTCACTTCAAACTCTTTCCATCTTCGCATCCACCTCCACACTGCATAACAACTCAACCACATCAGCATCGCTAACATTTCGTTGCGACTCAGTTCCACCGAAGCAAACATGTCCATAATCTGATTATTGGCGTTGGGCAGGTCGGTGCTGAGGTTCACGAGAGCCAATCAAAGCGATATCCAGCCACAACATATGATGATGATGATGACATCCGACAGCGAGTGCGTTGTCCCGTGAATGGCGGTCGTCGGATTATGGTTAACGCCATTGCCAGGGCTGTCGGCACATGTCATTAAGTGAAAAAACTTGCCTTCGTGTAAGATCACAAAGAGACATTGCACATCTGTCAACTTCTTCTGACTGCCCACTTTACTCCAGCCACGTTCGTTAACATCAAAACCACTCTAGTGTTGAAAATGGATATGTCAAATTGAAATTACGTTTATAGTCTTCAATCGGGCAATAGAACCTATTTAAACACTTAAAGAAATTCAATGGCTTGCATATTCAAGTAGACAAAGACAGCATTGGGGTCACGACTAGATGATTTATACGACTTAAATTATCCACAAGATACCTGTTCTGTCAGCTCTCTTTGCCTATTTGTTAAAGCACCATAAAAGATAGTAAGCAGGATCTGTGAAACTAGTCATTTACTTAGACTACAAGGTTACACGAGCATGGGGTAATATTTATGGTAAAATTAGCGATACATAGAGAACTGTCCTTCTCTGACTTTGCATCAAACTTCTTCAATGCACCGGCAAATTGTGGGAAAAGAGCAATTGAGGGTCACCCTAGTGGGGTACTGTGTGTCGCTGTCACAGAACTAATCACACATGACTGGGACATTGACAAGGGTTCTTTTGGCAAACCCTTCTTAGTAATAGTAGCACCACGCTAAACCATCTCCTACTCTCATGAAGTTTGACGCAGTCCTGTTGTGTCCTCTTGTTATCAACGATGTTTCTTCTGAGACGTAAGACAGCCATGCGTTTTAGATCTTTCCGCTATACTGGAGATGAGACCTTATCACTTTCTTCAATTATTTGCTTGTTCTGGAGCTCCGTTTCGAGGGTGTCCACCTGAAATGAAAAGGAACCAACAGATGCAAACTTTCTTCCTTAAACATCCCCAGATTTTTATTCTTTTTCCTTTGATTTCATGTCCTGCTAAAACAGAGATCCAAGTCCAGTTAATTACTAAATTACAGGAAAGTTATTCGACTAATTTTGCCAGATTTAGGAAAATCGTATTTAAAATTTGCGTAGCATTAATGAAACTGCCTATTATTTTTATTTATACCACATCAATTACTATACGCAATTAAACAGAACTATCTTTTCGGCTTCAGAGCACCAGGATAGAGGTCTAGTGCCGTGACTAGGACTATTTCATGGTAGTTAATCTGCGTTTGGGATTAACTATTCATTTTTCAACAAAACCTACCTAACTGACTGGCCGCAGTAATTAGAAATATAATGCCAACTGTTTCAATAAAATGCATTTTTATTTGACAAGGTAAAGAGGATTAATTGTAAAAGTTTATTTAATAAAAGGACAAAGAATTACTTTGATGCAGCCAACAATTCATTACGACACATTTAATGAGAAAAACGCACAGAAACTCGGAATATTTGGTCAATGTTAAGGTCGTCATATATGCGCCTCCTCATGATGCTTTTATGAAACTATTCTGAAAAAGCAATGAAATCTGATGTGCCGAGTCTACGCGAAATGGGTTAGCGATGCTGCGGCAGACATCGGCTATGTGGACGCGTTTCACTGAAAAACCTCCACATCGTTGCGCATGAGTGTTAAGCATTCCTCCTCGGATGGGCACGACTGTTTCTTTGCAATCACTCTCTCTGTTAAACTTGGACTTTCCGAATGGTCCCTTTCCCTTAAGTGTCGAAAAAATGAATGTCTCCCAGGTTTTCACTGTGGCTAATACCAAAGGTTAGCAAATTGGTTGCTTCCCATATCCTCGTGATAAAGTTATTAAACCATTAATCCTATCTTACCACTTTAAATATTCGCCTAAATTTTGGTAAACTACAAAAATTTCAGGTTGATTCGTATCAGCATAGGCTAGTCGACATAAATTACTAGCATATCAAACCGCCTCAAATTTGCTTCTATTAAGGTCTCCTGTTGGGGGCTGAAAGCATCCGAAAGTTGAAAGAAATTTTCCCAAACCATCCTGTCCCAGGTTTGGCTCAAACACTTTAAGAAACTATGTAATTTAACACGGACGTCAGCTTCATTCTTCTAGAACCATGGCTGCTAGTTTCGCTATAAGGAATAGCTCCATTTGTCAACCATAGCCCATTATGAAAGGGTACATTAAAATAGCGATTTCCACTAAAGTCACGTAGGAGACACACTTTCTCTGAGAATACTCAAACCAAGCCAAAAATCTTAGGGCAATGTACTGTACCACCAATCTAGATAGTACGATGACACTCCTCTCCACAGCACAACGAAGCCTTCCACCTACAGGGCGCGTTTTTGCCGACTTCCAAAGTCGCGCCTCTCCTGCGCTCACTGACTCTCCTCTCCTCCACCTCCTCCTCTTCCCAAGTGCGTAAATAAACACTGCAGCAGCGTCTTTGTTTTTAAAGCATTAAAGCGTCGGCATCGGCACCCAAGTGTGCCTCACCTCCTCCCTCGAACGGACGCACTCGCTTGTGAATTTTTTCATTGAAAGATTAATGGAGCGGACGGTGTTTTTGCCGCCTACAAGGAAGAATAGTGGCTATGATGGCGGTGGTGGCGGTGGCAGTAATGGGGAAGGTGCATGAAAGCGATCTCGTTTATGGAAATCGAAATATGAAATAAGTTCAATCGCGTCTGCCTAGCCTGTCGGAACAAGGTGTTTTGTATCCGATCCATTGTGCTGAAGTTTGTCTGGCAGCAATTTGCCAGTGGTGCAATGATTTGCTGTCCAGAAGTTTCCAGGCGTGGGGAGTTAAATGAAGTACTGCACATATATGTTTGGTAAAATAATCTATGAGAACCGCTAATCTTACCAAACTATGAACTAGTTGGAGGCAGGATCTTGTATCAATTCCACTTCTAGATATTTCAAACAGATTTGTCTAATGAAGCCCATAAACGAAGTCATAGGGTTTATCGAGGCCTTTGCACAAGGCTGCGTCTTGAGAAGGACACGGTTCGGCATAAAGAATTAAAGCGTCTTGATTTAGACGTCTCCCTCCACCTGATGTGCTAAATTTTTGTGAGCGTGATTGAAGTATCATATTTATAAAGGACGCAACCAGCACCAACAACTGCCATTCTCATCGACACCTCCTTCACTTTCTCCGTGGTGCTGATGAACCGAGAGCGGATCCACCTTCTGGGTACTGACGTCAGCCTCATGGTAGAAGTCCTTAGGAGATCTGGATAACATTTAAAGCTAACATCTGTCGACTCCGTCTGATTACTCACTTTCTCCAGCCACTTCCATTGACATCGATTCCGTTCACGCAAGTTGTTGAACGCATTGTAACACACGAAGAATGCTGAATGCATCAGTATGAGGACGATGCAACATTCAGTTCAAAAATGGCCACTGACCGAATCGAGGGGAACAATGTAAGTGAAAACAGAAGGGTCAGTTAGGATAGTTGACGGCTGGGGTCTTCAGACATACAGGTGGAATCCGTCTCATTGACTTTATCTTAGAACGAAGACAAATAATCACAGGAAATGAAGACGACGAAGGCTTCCCTTGAATGGTCTTAGCAGATGCTGCTATGAAGACACAGAGAGGTTATCTGCACTGCGGTGTCATGTTCCATCATGGTGTTGCGTGACTTTGTTCTGTGATACCACTTAAGTGTGTTTGTGGTGCAGTGTTGTTGCGGAGGCACCAATAGTTTAATCCCTTTGCATTTGCAAATAAAATGGGTTCGAGGCAACTTATTTTGCCTCAAATAACTACTGTTCACCGTTTAAACAACCAACCCCTTTTATTAAACTCGAGATTTTGAAGTTCCGAGCTAAACGTCCGCCCTCCTAATGGGTTAGCCAGCAAGGCCAACAATATTTGTTTCAACTTCATACAAAATCTTAGCTTTGGGTGTGAACGATGAGCGAAACCCCATCATGTGTCATTCCAAAATTGCTCTGCCCACTGATTTTTTTGCCCTCAATTGGTAGTCATGGTTTGAAAGTGCATTTGCTTATCTATGCTGAAATTACCTATTTACTTATTGCTACATGTTGCTTAATCATCGAAATTTACATGCTATCTATAGCATGATTTCACGAATTATTTCCAAGTAATCGTTGGTGTGGAGGGCTCAGCAACTCCTATGCAGTTAGGTGGTGAACAGTTTATCAGCGAGAAATAGCCTGTGTGAACATAGTTTGGTTTTATTTTGACCTACGATGGGAAAAATTTACCTTTGCACAGAGTATTATGTCTAATTATCTTCTCTAAATGGAATAAAAGCATACTGATAACATCGCAAGCATGTGTGGCATAAAAGGCACTAATCTGACCTGGTTACTCGTTTCATGGAATCAAAAATCCCCGATGAAAATCGAGAGTGATTCGTAGCTGGACTTGCGAATAACATGAGGCGTCTATTTTTATTGCTTTGTGTATATTCAGGATAACAAATGTGATAAAACCAGAGAGGTTGCATATTGTTTGATTAAAAAACCCTTAGTGGTTTTTGCCCTACATTTTCGAGGCAGACATAAATTGACTATGCGATAACCAACATTTTACCCTACTTATACGCGATCACATTATTCTCCGATTATATACATTGTGCATTTTATTAGTGCTTAAATGTTCTGAAAAAAGAGGTTCGTAGGAATTTTGCCACTTTTAAATCCGTTTTTATTAGCACTTGCAATCAGAACTGCATTTCGTCATTTTTATGGTCGACTGGATATGATTGATTGTTTGTTTAGGCTTGTTACCTTAGGGTAAAACAGGCAGCTCAAAATATCAAAATGTGATATTCGGATGAATTGGACTTAGTTGAACTGTTCCTTTTTCCAAATACCTATAATAAATTTCATGGTCATGTTGCAAACACATTGTTAGAATCCAGTGCTTTTCTTGAATAAAAGCAAGCATGGAAAACACCTGCGAAGGAACACCCTGAAGTAAGCTTTTCAACTAGAGTGGAATACTTCAATTATTGCTTGTTTTGTGGATTGTTACCGTTCAAAGATATCAGCAAACTTATATTTGGACTAATTTAAACTTTTGAGATGCTTTTCAAATTTATCATACAAAATGTTTTTGCAGTTCTACACTTTCTTTTGCCCTAATATTTGCATATTTCGTGAGTGAAATGCCCTAAGAAAAAAGATAGCCCAACGACAAGTAATGCCACCCGGCTGCGGAATTAGTCGAGATTCCAATCTTACAAATTACTTCGATTTCACTCATTATAATTCCCTTTCGGTGCATCGTAATGCCTTTGATTCATTCAACCAGAATAAAGCGTTTTTTAAAGTTTGATTCTCTTATTGACTGTAAAATTACGATTCAAGTCAAACGACTTTTGTATCTTCATTGAATCGCGAGTGAATAAAAGCGTAGACTAAGCTAATGAAATCAAAGAAGCAGAAATGATAAAAAATTTCCTTAAACCGCGGCTTAAAAACAGGAGAGTTTTTTACGGTGCTTTGAGGAAGCAGTAATCTTTTTCGTGAGCAAAGCATGTAGACCATAAGATACTTTAGATCCCTCACATCGCCGTAACAGAAGATGATCAGACCTTCAAGTAGTCGAGGAGTATGCGGGTCAGCAACCGAGGATTCACGTTTCATCTGGTGGGACATAAACATCAAAGTCAAGTGAACGCAAACCAACTCACCCTCCTATTTGTAGAAAGCAAATCACCACAAATGTTTCGCAGATATATTTCAGTATAGCAACAAATTGCTTGCCATTTACACCTTCAGTTGGGGATCGGTCCACGAGATTCACTGGATGAAGTGATTCAGCCTTGGCAATGGATTCTACTCTTTCGCTTCGGTGCTTCCAATTGCTTTTTCTTGTAACGTTCTTTTGTGCAAGCCGCTTTACGCCTTCACTTATAACTTGAGCTAAGAAAGGTCCGTTTTGTTGGCTGGAGAGGCGGAAGCATCTGTGGAAACACGGTCAACTCTGTTCCGTTATGCCAAAAAGTGCGGTACATACAATTTCGTGTTTCCAAGTGTACCCAAGTTATTTTAAGTGGTGACTTGCAGTCGATTTGTCAGAATTTAATTTTTCATCAATTGCCTTAGTGCTATTTCGTGGAATAATATTCACTTATTTGTAAATAAAGTAGCTGTTAATGCCAGAATATCGCCCACAGCGAATTGCGTCATCAAAAGTTAAGTCAATTAAACTACCGCCAACTGTCTGAAGACCAGGAGTCCGATCCAAATCAGTCTTGAATTTTTTTGTTGTTCAAACGAAATGAGTTATTATCTTCCTCGCTAATTCCTTTTCTCCTTTACCAAAAATCTCATTTATGAAAGGAAAAAAAGGGAATTGCTCTTGACGATGCTACTAAATGCATTGAGTGTATGTACATGATTTTAGCTGCGTATTTGCAGACGTAAACCTCCCAGGCACTTACAATGTAGCTTGGAAAGCACTCAAAGCACGGAACTGAGTTAGATTAAACTAAAGAAATTAGAGTAATCAGATCCATTCAGTTCCAAAGTGTAGGAAATAAGCGAAATACTGAGTACCAGTCCGGTGTTTGCATTGTGGAAGCAATATTTGGCTGAAATGTTAACAGATTGACTAATAGTAAGAGATATGGTAGTGTCCTCCAATACAGAATTTTAGACTTTGTATTAATAATGATCAAATGTTCTCGGGAAGAATTTGGTAAAATCTGGGAGCAGAAGATCCCGTAACATGCAATTTTGAAGTCGTCTAGACGTTACACTTAATTAATTTTGCTTAATTGGAGGTGGTCGGAGCTAAATAAGATTTCAATAAATCAACGGAAACTAATGAACTAGTTCCCAACATCCCTTAGAAAATTTAAATAAGCTGAATAATTATTTCATACTATATGTAGAACTTGTCTTTTACATCAAAATTGTTCTCACATAATTTTTAAATATATTTAAATTAGCTTCAGTGCACATGGGAACAGCTCCATTTAAAATGCGTCAACTAGTAAATTTGTCGATGTTAATTGTACGCTTGAAGACAATTTGGATGCTACTTAATAGAGAACAAAGCAAATTCCCTTTCTATGAGCTCATTTTCATGCCTTCCAAAATTAAAATGACAATGGAAACCCTCCCGGTAAAAGTCATGGGTCGAAGGGATTCTTCAATCAGTATTTTAACTTCATATGCGTCTTCTTGATAAAAACGTTGCATTCTTTTATTCAAAAGAATTTAAGTAACCCAACTTGAACTTCATTTCTTTGAATGACAAAGTTATCCCCCGATTTAAACAAAGATACCCCCCACTTCTCAGTTTTCATCAAGCCAATTTGCTAATAGCCATTTAAATTGGGGGGATTAAGATGTCAATATACGTTCTATCGGAGCACAGAAATGCACTCAAGCAGGGGAACTGTCATTTAAATGTTTACTTGCTGTCAGATGGATACACAGTAGTAAAAAAACTAATGTGTTTAGTGGGGGACCTCGAACAACCCGTCATAACAACGTTACTGTCCATTAGCCGACGACAGTCCACCAGTATTGAGGAGAGCCCTTTCTAAGATGAATTAAGTCTAAAAGCGTTTGCCAACTGGAATGTGCTGGCATGCTCACTGATTATGGTTTACCTAAATTACTGAGTCAGTGATGACATCCTCATGAAAATACTATACCCATGAACATATTCTCACGCGCAACAAACAAATTTCTGGAGTAGAGTTTAGCAAAATTGCTGGAACAGTGGGACTACGTTCATTTTGCAGCAGAGACTGCGCTAAACTTCAACGCTTTCAATAACCGTTCGAGTACTCTGGAAAGGCTGTTCCAAATCACCGAGTCCAAGCCTGAACCTCCTTACTCAACAAAGCATCCTCAACTAGACTCAGGTGTCCATTTAAAGCTAAACGAACAGATGAATTTAATTATTCACACATGCATCCCATAAAATCATCTCTTTCAATGTGATTAAGGCCAATGCGTGATCTGGCGATTGTTTTACATTTGGTCCAATTTCCAGAAGTGCCAGAGTGAATATCTCACTCTGTTCGAATCATTGAATGCTTAACTAGACCTGGGTGATAAGACAAAAAGATTAACGAGGCAAATAGCGTGGCAATGCAAATTGCGCATCGTATTGTGCCCCATTCAGAAGGTTATTCAGTGATGGTAGCAGAGACTGATTATTAGCACAGGTAGTGTTTTGAAGGTCCCAGAATACTATTACAAAACAACCAGGTTTTATGAATAGATCTACTTGGGCTTTACCTTCATAAGCTTTAAGTGTGTGCATCTCAAAAACGTGACGCTGGATTAAGTATGCAAAACATGACCTCACCAGTTTGTCACTTTGTTTATGCATGTTGACATGAAGTTGTCTAAAACGGCAAACACTTTTGGAGCTCCAAAAGTTTCTAGACTTGGGTAATGTGTTCGCTCAAGTAAATGAGATATACGAACCGTTAGAAGTCCATCTAAAGGAGAAGCTTTCGGAGCTGATGTGATTTTATGTGCAGTTGAGGTCGATTTTTACCATTTAAGGCAATAATTTAAAACGTAAACAAACCAAAATTGAAGGTGCAGGGAGTTGCGTTTGCGGGATTCGCAGCGTTCAGCGATTGTTTGTTAGCTTTTCTTAGTGGAAGCCAGGAACCAAATTTTGAATTTATCCATTGCTGTCAAGGTCGCTCAGTGCAGTCTTAAGCAGGGCCCTTGTCTGACCTTGTCAGGATCTGCATTGCTTCTGAGGTAATGTGGGAATCTTGCTTAACGAGCAGCTTAGCATTTTTTACTGCTGATTTAAACATAGCCAATTTAACATACAAGGCTTTGATAGCAGGTAAATAAGCGTCTGGGTGGGTGACATTTTCAACTCAAAAATGGAAATTAATTCACGGTCGCATTCTGTCGAATGTTAAACATTTTATTTTGCTCCTCCTGAGTGGATGGAATTGGGCGCAGAAGCGGGACTAGCGGACTTGTAAACACTCGTTTTTTGACATCAAGTCTAGACGAGGCGTGCGGTACGCATTCACGCGCCTCGGCCAGCGTCGTTTAGGAAGTAATGAGGGCAATTTATCTTTTGCATTTTGACTTCGCTTTCTCTCTTTCGTACTCACTCGAAATGCTAACATTCTGCCATTTAATGGCAAAGTAGTTAATTTCGTTGTCTAGTTGCGCGTGTTTTCGCAAATGGCACAACTTAATCTTAATAGACACCAGGCATGGACAGAAACTCGTTCAGTCTTCGATTTCACGTTCGGCTGCAGAAGAAGTAGTTTTCATATTTTACAAAAAATTGTTTTCGAGTATCTAGGTATGCCATCGAAAGGGTGCGGCATATTCAGCACAAGATTGCAAGCATTCATGATCTCCACACCAGCAACTTTTTCCGAAGAAGTTGGGAGTCTAGCATTATAAACCATTAATAAATTTTGTTTGTTTGTATTTTTGCGTCATATTTCACCAAATTAGCGCTGGATCAGGTAGATTTACTAGTGCGAAACGCGTGGCCAGTTTCGACAAACGCTCTTCTGCTGCAACTTGTTGTGAAATGTGCTGTTTGAACGCGAAAAAGGTAAACCAAGTCAACTGATTAGAAACCCTACTGCAAGCAGTTTGCTTGTGTGTAACTGAATTCCCAGCTTCGATGGCTTATTCTTCTGGTATGAAGTGAACTGTACTTTTTTTATAATTAGGAAGTCATAAAAACATAAATTAATCACGGTATCCCAGAAGCCAGTAATCTTTTGAGAACTCGTTGAAATGTACAATCACAGCAATTGAAACCGTGACTAAGTTAATCCTAATCTGACCAGGGTAATCTGCTTTGTAGCTCTGACAATACAAAGGTTCTGTGAATAATTAAAATAATGTTGAAATGAAAAACAGAAAAAGCTTTTTCATGTAATTTTATGTTCATGCATAAAATAATAATCGCTCTCGTGCTTCAGTGTAGATCCTCTGTAAGGCATGCAAACACAACCCAGAACGAATACAAAATGCGTAATAATTGATAACTGGGTGAGATTTCAGCCAAGGCAACTTCATATTTCGAAGGAAGGTTAAAATACGTAGGCAACACTTTAAAATGTGAGACAGCTGCGCAATTTCACAACCACTTTAATGACAAGTTTGATTTTGTTGAAAAATAGCAACATTCCCCTTGCTAGTCACAGCCGTAAGTTCGAGGCACAGCAACCTGGCCAGATCAAGGTCGGAAACATCCGTAGAAGGTTGTAGAAAACTTTGATAAATTGGGAGACTTCGCCAAACACCGAGATTTGACCAAACTCACTTCATAAATATGCACACTTCATCACAACCTTCCACCTCCCTTTATGTTTGGTAATAAATTGTTCCTTGGTTATTTTGAGGACGCCTCTGAGGCACAATTTAATGTTTGTGACTAGCACTAATAGTAGCGGCAGAAGGTAGTGTTTTTCAAACGCCATGGCATGACCTCATTAATATTACTGAAAAAACCGTTATATTCATCTAAGACTGCAGATGTTCGGTAAGCGTGGTGGGCTTAGGTGAATCTGTTTAGGAAAAAAAGGTAGCGCAATAAATGGGCAGTAGTTTTTATGTATTGAGCTGGGCGTTTTGTTTTCCCTGTAGTTGCTTCTATTTGTAAATCTAATGAGCTGATGTTGGGGATGCTAATATTCCCCAAGACAACTTAATTAACATCACAATGTGATTTGTGGAGTCTATTTACTCAACTCTGTTCACACCAAGTCATGCTGCTTCGTTGTTCGCACCAACAACTCATCACCCAGTGCTAATCACTCAACTCTTCGATCTCAGATCACCCTGGAATATGCAAGTGGATGCATCTGAGCATTCGCTCGACTTCCACTTTGGCCCGAACTTCAGGTATAGACAGCAAAGCCCTCCGCACAAGCTCTAGTCTTCTTTCCCCATTCAGGGCAACCTTCGACGTGCCAAACAAGGGGTCCGACAATCACCTCGGGGATTCGCATTAACATGGCGCAATTTGCTGAATCTCCTGCCTATGGGGACTTCGGAGGCTAATTCCATTCAACTGTTGCGGCCCCACCGACATCATCCGACTTTATTGTGCTCACGCAATAATGTGCCTGGTGCAATTGGCAACAAGAAGGTTTGGTTGAACCATGGAAGATCATTGTGGGATGGCCGAAACTAATTCATAAACACACTTTGAAATCTCAAAACAATGACTCCTATCTAACTGCACAGTAAACGGTGTTCTTACACAAACGAATTTGACAACCTAGATCAATGCATGCTATCAATAAGATTATATTCAGACCTCAGGGGTTGATCACAGTCTTCAAGTCTCGAAGATCGTTTTTACTCGGCCTCACAATATTACAGCATGTAATAAGGCAAAATATTAGCCAGGAGCTCAGTCAATCTATTTTATCGCGCATCAGCACGTTCTGCCAAATCCATGAACATTTGAAATTGTATTAACATTTACGTCAGCTAGGGCAAACCTGCGTGAAACTAAATCGCTTGAGCAGAAACTCATGTTAGTTGCGTGTCATTTTAACCACCAAAACTTGGGTTTGTTGATTAAATAAAATTTGCAACAGATTGGGTCAGTTATTTTTCTATACTTTCCGACAATTGGGTTTATGAATCATCTTCTAGAGACCAACTTCTGAAGCAACGTAGCTTCTCGAGAAGGTAATTTTGGTAAAACGATGGACGAACTATGTTCTAGAAAAAGTCTTGCCTTTCACTTTGGCGGACCTCACAATCCTTCAAAGCCATAACAACCGCGGTCTGCTGAAACTGTACGCCATGCGCTGTCACCTGTGCTTAAGCAGACGACAACAAGTCTCATCTTCGATAGTAAAATTTACTTTCGTGATCCCTATTCATTTATTGACTATTCTCCATGAAAAAACGTGTTTCTATGTTTTGGTAGGCATTATTTTCAAGTTAAACCGCTAATTGAAAGGCGAAATGCATTCAGACAAATCATGCAAAGCTGCTTTGGCCTCAACTGAATGAGCCTCCAAATAAGGCTTCGCCACAATTTGAAGCTTGTTAAAGAAGGCTGAAAACAAATGGGCGTGACACTATTAATTCACTGTTCATTAATTGTTTTCTTAAGTAGGCTAATAGCATATTAATTTTTATTTTATAAGACCAGCGTTATCAATCTAAATGTTAACTGGCACAATAAAGCAAGAAGTGAATGCCATTCATTATGCTTGAGTTTAATTACATACAAACTTATCTAGGGTGAGAGGCGACAACAAATTAAGACAAGTTTCTTGTTTAGGAGCTCCAGTCTTTAATCAAACTAGTGAATGAATCTCATTGTTTTGTAGGAGATCATATATTACCCCAAGGTCAGTTGTCTGAGGTAAAACACATAATCGCGTTCTGATAAAAACATTTATTTCTAGTTAATTATCTGGAAACAGTCTAGAAGTCAGCTATTGCATTGCCTGGGAAATTCATTTTGCCAATGGATTTGAATGCTTCGGTCAGCGTCTGAAGAATTGTGAAGCAACTTTGATCAGCCTCGAACCCGGCCACATGCAGTACGCATTTAGCTAGGGTCTCGATAGAAGTAGCTAATTGATTCCCCACAAATGGGCATCTTTGTGTCCGTTTACGTGATAACTTTCGAACGATTTCCGGTTTATGGAATGCACTGTGTCACTGATTGTCAAAAAACCCAAATTTGGCGGTCCGACCGTCTGGTGCTGAGTTCGCATTGGATGTGTGAGTTTAATGTTGATATTGGAGCATGCTAGATATGGGCATTAGCAAGAAAAATGGTTTATGAAGCAAAAGCCATTACTAACTTTCACGGTAAATGTTATTAACAAGGCATTGCATCCCCCTTCAAAACACTGTAACGAGGCGAAAGGAACCATTGAACATATGGTGGATCTTTACTAGCCTACGAAGGATTACACACTCGACTACGCACTGCAAGGTGTTATTTTCATACAGCACAAAAGTATCTCACATGTGCGTCCTATTTGTAGTCGCACATGTGGGTCTGGTGTAATACTGAACCGCCTCTTTCCCAAACCGCACAAGGATGGAATGATGCAGTTTGGGAACCACGTCAGGAAGGTCCGTCCGAAGAAGTGTATTCACGTAAATCAATTGAATCATGTTTGCTCACGACTACTGCGTTCGCTTGCTGCTCGCTACAACTGTAGGTGGCCCTCTTGACTCAGGTTCCGTCTATTTTTACACTTTTCCATGAAAATGCTAAACAAATGTGCGTTTTGCGTTCAAAAAGCAGCAAGGAGCCCAACCTCAACTTGTGTAGACCAGGTGTTTCCTGAGGCACGACACTGCCACCACCATTTCTGAGTCATGTGCCCAGTTTATGGATTGGGCAGGAAGAGATTGCGCACAGGCGGCACAGGCACGTGTTTTAATGCGAAAAGCTGAACTAATCGACACATGTGTGTAAACTCACATTGTCATGTGATTAGCGATATCAAGAAAACAGCTGAGAAAGCTGACTTTTAATGTCTCGTGAAAGCCAGAAATCGTTTGGAACCGAAGCCCTAATTATCTTACCCCAGAAGATATCTGGATCCTTCTGTTGGCAACTCCTTTATATGCTGAGCATTCGATCAACCTCTGCATGTATTTTGGTTTAATTTTTCAACAGAAATCCATGACGTAGTTCTCTCATCGTCTAACCAGTTGTTTCGCCTGTCAAACTTGTCATGCACACCAAACGCACACAAATAAACATCATAACTTCTTCACTACGATACTGCCGTTGAGCGAATCAGCAAACCATAGGGTTTATAAATGTGAATCCATATGTCTCCATGACAGAAACATATGTGCAACCCCAGCAATTTCATCAAGATTATGTCCACTCCCTGATTCAGACCCGAATGGCTATGTCAGACTGTTGTCGCCCACGTTTTTGTATTATCATAATTGATGGTCCGTTCAGAAATACACACACTTTATTAAGCAACCGTCTAAGAACGCCAGCTCACTCGTGGCGTAGCACACAAAACCCGTTCCTAAGCAATGTATGCTCGGTTTTTAACCATGGGAATTGGTTAATTAACATTTCATTCCGTTGTCATGCATCGGTATTCCGCAAGATAAGTCGTTGTTGGTTGCATTACATTCAATGAATTCCTGCGTTGAGAGATTTTTGCTCGACCTTCAAAGGGATAAACATACACCACGAAACACCATCGTGCTGGTTTTTGAAAATGTCGTTTTGTTTACCGAAATATTCAAAAGTGTTCGTGTACAAATGGGATAGCAGATTCAAGTTATTCACTCGATTTTTGCAAGAAATCACCGCCAGAAATTAACAACGCCATGATTTTTATAAAAAATTGTGTCAGTTACGTCGACTTTTCACTGCAAAACTCAGATCCCTTATTATTGGCAACTCAACGTGCTAAAGCGAGTAATGCTCAGGGGTTCAGTTGATGCGCAATGAACCGGTCTTTTTTTTCCACCCAAGGCCAGCCGGTAGCGAAACCTGTAGGAGCAGAGAATTTGACTTCGTAAATCCACTTTCAGTGGACAAACATTTGCCCTTAGATCAAGCCTAAGTGTTGCACTTTTTGAGATAGCGCCTAAATGTTATGCACATGTAGATATCATAACATGGCACGTAACCAAAAGTTGAACCATCTTATTTCACAGTTGATTAACTAGTTGCTTTATTTGTAGAACTTATTGTTCTACAACAAGACTTGTGAATTGTGTAATTTACAAGTCTGCTGGAAGAATCAAATTTGCCAGGTTTGAAAGTTGGTCTCAATCCTAAAAATTGGGATATCACAGGGTTTATTTGGGATAAGGCTTTAATTTCAAATTAGACAGCAACTGTTAAGTGTTTCGCACAATGCTTACTAAATGCAACGTCGCCAGGATTTAAAGCACTCAAGGCTGATTAACCAATACGACAACGCGAGATGTCATTGCACTGACCACTTATGAAAAGAGATTATTTGGGTTGGGATGCTCACCCACAGTATTCACCAGGTGTCGCCCTGTGGGACTGCTGCATTTTCCGACCAATAAGGAATTTTTTTCATGGAAAAAATAGTAATACGGCTGCCACAAAAACATGACACGAAGCACACCTTGGCTTGTGACCACCTTTATTTTACAAGAAGGAAAACTAAAATCTGCGGTAAACTGGTCAATGGATACTTTGCTCTTTTAAATCCATTTTTTGTAAATAAGCAATCGGTTTTTTATCAGCTCTTGACCCATTTTGAGTACTAATCTTTTCACAAACAATTTTATATTTGTACGAAAAACTTAGGCCTGACACATTGAAGCGCTTTGCAAAGTAGAAAACATTGCAATCTGGCGGCGTCATGGTTGGCGAATTTTGTGGTCGTCACAGCACCTGCCCGCAAGGGTTCAAAAAAATATTGACAAGTGACCAAAGCTATACGTGGTCTAGACTTTTTTGATTAATGGCACCATTTGATTTATTGGCTTTACAACGACCTGCGCGTAAATTTGATGGTTGATCTCACTGCACCCTTTCAAAATACACAATAGCCTTCAAGTCAAACGAGTGAAGCGGTCTTCATTGTTAACCGCGGGGCTACCTACTTATTCAAAATTGTCCTTTTCGTCCCGATATTTTTCATGAACTGATTTCCTCAAAAGATCATCATCACACTTTGGAAAATGGTATACTTTGTTCCAGTTCGAGAAAGATTAGAACTAACTGAACGCAACATTTGACAAGTCATCTTGAATTTGGCCTTCCTTAATGTGTGATTTCTAAATAGACTGTAACAGGACACACCCGCTTCACTAAACACTGCTTTGATACTGTCACTGAAATTTGTTTATTGCCCAAGAGTTTGACTTTATCCTGTTCTAAAATTTGTTTAAAATGACAAACATACAACTGCGGAAGCTTTGTGGACTGTCATAGCGTCTTGTAAATTTGACTTTAAAGTCAAACAGAAGCTAATTCAGACGCGTAACCTCGCCTACTCTTCCGACAGCACTCGAGACTGTTAGCTGTCAAAGCCATACTGAATTATATGTTTGTCATTAAACAAGCCACATTTCGAGACATTTGTGTCCATCTGTTTAAGTTAAACACTGAGATCTTTTAGATCTAATAATGGAAATACGCACTGTCCCACACTGTACCCACAAAATGACTAGACGCAACTGGCAACCACTTCTTCTTATCCAGAGACAGTTTATTGCAAAAAGATCTATTTTTCTCACTTTACAACATGCTTCTAGATATTTTACTGTGACCTCAATTACTTTAAGATAATTCTAGCTGGCTTACAGTTAAAATTCGACTTACAATACATTTAAAAAGTGTCCTCCCAATTGCTGGGACGAACTTACAAGAATATGCTAATAAGTACTTCGTTGGATCCGAAGCTGAAGAGAAGGCAATCCACCAACGCACGATTTACAACATTACTCCACATAATCATGGTAATATCAATAACTTTGGATACAGGGTGACATGAGAGAGTTCGTTGTTATCGTGTCAATTTAACTTAATAGGATTTATGTGAGGGAAATGATAGCATGCACTGAGTTATTTCGAGGTCCAATACAACAACTCCGAGTGGTCCGGCACAATCTACGTTTAAATAAAGGGAACACAGGCAACACGAAGTTTGGCTGATTTGTCTTTTCTGCAGCCTAATATAGAACACAACCATACCCCAGAATTGTACTCTCTCGCTGCGCTATTCTTACTGAGGTTGGACGTGAGCAGTCAAGTTCTCTCGGCTTTTGGCAGATGAATATTTAGGATAAGTGAATGAAATACATCTCACACTGACATGACAGGTGATGATTCACAAGCCCCTCTTGTTGTAGAATCGTTGTAACGTAAACTGCGTGAGACCGTTGTGTCTAGAAAAAAAGTCCTCTCACCCCTCAGCCAGCCAGAGGCACACGAATGACTTACCTGCATCTGAACACTCTCAACACAAAAGATGCAGTGTGCTTATATAGACACCGCCGTTTTTTCCTCCAAAATTTGAATCATCCCCACCAAGAGCTTTTGGAAAGACAAAGACCGTGTTTGCGAGAGTGAATGCAACCCCCTTTTAAAAAGTAAAATGGCTTACACAGATTCCATATTTAAATTTGAGAGATTTACTAACTCACCACAGGAGTGTCGATCTAACAACAAAACAAAGCGATGAATAAGACTGTTTCAGCCGCCACCCCGCACGTGTTCACATGAAATACTGAAAATTGTGTTTCTGGTGTTCTTTGAAACCACCTTGACAATGCTAATAAAGCAACAACAAAGAGCAGTTGTGGGGTTGGTGCAATATTTTTCTTATTAAAAAATGAATATTACATACTTTTCAACTAGACTGAACATTAAGTAGTCGAATTATAAACAAACACCTGCGCTTTTGCAGGCCGTTTTTGAGGCAATAGGGGCTGTACATGACGAGGTGATTCAACCCTAGGATGAAAAACATCACCTCGGTATTAAACTTTGCCAACAAGGCGGCCTCGGGACCTTTAGCTTCCAAGCCAGTGCCACCTTTATGCACGGAACAAGCTATCGGGCTGTTACTCGTGTCAGTAATCAAAATCAAACCCAGATAACCGCTACGCGAACGCCCTGCCTACCGAAAGTCAATCACATGACTCACGTGCGTTTTGGGACCCTAAGGCTGTTTCCAATACCCAGGTTGTCTGCAATCGTGGCCTTGGCTATTTCCTTTTTGGGTCGTAGACGATCGCATCTGGAATAAAGTGACATGCCTATCTGACTGGTCCTTGCTCCAGTGCTGAAAAAGTGGCCTTACAAGTAGCTAAAATTCATTGTTGCCGAGGCGATGTTTGTAAAACTTTTGAAAGAGACTTTAGCTAATCAAATACAGCGATTCTGTAACATTCGAATGACAGGTTCATCAGCTGACTTACCTGTCCGGGTAGAATATTAAGCACTTTCCCATACCCACACTCAAACGTGGCTTTGCACTCATTTCTTCTACCAACCCCTCAATTCTAACACTGAAAGAAACCGCTTGACTTATGATTGAAGAGTCTAATTGCATTGGCTTATTTCTGTCCGAACTTGCACTTTCAGCTCGTGATCAAACGCTAAGGCGGATTGCGAACACAGGCTGCTAATCTTCTTAATTCGTTTTTAATAATCGAGATGAAATTTTGAATTTGCGTAAATAATATCGTATAAGCGCTTTCTGGATTTTCGAGACAGCTAATAACAACAACGATTAAAGCTCCTTCCACACAGCCATCAGCGAATGGGGATTTTAGAAATCTCGAAGCAAAACGACTGCCGTGGAGAAAACGCCAAGAGGGATCATTAACACACGACAAATGCCATACTTCTGTGTGTTAAACTTCTCAAGTGGGAGAAAAATTGCTGCTTATTGGCGCATTAAAGACCCAGGAGGGTAGAATTCATTTGACGCCAAAAGCACCCACAACAGACCGCGGCTGCTACTTTTTTTCAAAAGTAGAGCATGTGAGGTCGTGAATAAAACTGGACGTTTTTCGATAACAACAACAATTTTATGCATTAGTTAACCAATGCCTTTGAAATGGTGGTCAAAATTAATGAAGGTCGATTGATCTCTCAGAGGTCAGCATCGCTGTGGGAAATGAAGAAATAAACAAATGGGTATGGGTGTGCACCCACCCCTTTCCAGACACTGCCTAACACAAGACCATTTTTGTCTGGTTAGAATTTCTCGAATTAAAATGAATGTCCCTTCAAGTTTCAGTCATTTGTTCCTTCTTACGATGTAAACGTAATCACAAGTTGTTGGACTACTTAATGATCTGTCTGTGCTTGTTCTCGGCGAGAGAATGCATATGAAATGTAGAGAAATGGTTTAGTATATTCGTGCTAACAAAAATCCACTACCCAAGCTTACCCCACAAACGCGAAATTCCTATGAAAGCTAATGATAAGGCTCTCTCGTCAGCTTAACCACGCAACCATGCAGCACTCCCACACAGGCCCCATCTCTTGGGAGTTTAAACCGAGGCGCTGGTTAGGTATGACAAATACCTCAGCAGATTTGATTGGTTGGTTCTCACTTTCGAGGATCACGTTCGTACCAGGATCGATAGCGCACGCAATAGGCATTGTTTCCTGTGCCTCCTATAAGGCAATACTAAACTATATGTGTGGTATGTGTGCAGTTGCAATTTATTTCATAGTATCTAGAGCCGTAAGTGTACGTAGGCTTCTAACCATGCACTCACTTCATGCACAAACTTTAATTCTAAGGTGAATAAAATGCCACAAAACCAAATGCGAGTCTTGAAGAAGCGAACAGTCAAGCCAGTGAGTATTGTACCAATTCAAGGCGAAGCAGCTGTAAATTTTATGAAATATTGTAATCTGTGGACTCAGGTTTCTTTACTGCTACCTGAAAGGGCATTTTAATTGTTGGTTTCCCAACATTGACCGGCACACCTAACTACAATTAGGGACTTAAACTATTATCAAGTTTGTGTGATCTACTTGACGGCGTGTGCCAAGGTCCAAACACTTATTTCATTTCCCCATATATCATTTCAGCCGGTGTCAGTAGTCGAACAGTTTGAAAAGGCTCCAATGGCTTTCTTGCTTTAAGGAACAAGGGAGTAACATGCAGAAGAGAAACCTTGGGACAATACGCATCACCCACACAACTGCTCCCTTCTGGGAAAACATATGATTTTCGGTCGTAATCGGGAGCAAAACAAATTTATGATAATCAGCTTCACTTCTTCCATGGACAGGGCCGCGTAGTGGTTCGGGTCTAACCCGGTGTCTGCCACATGCACGTAACAGTAATTCCGTAACTCTCGATGGAACCCGACTTGTCGCTGGGTCGTGCGTATTAACTCAGCAAAGCAAAGGCATCCACAACCATAACAACAATGCCACTGCTCACAAATTAAGATGTTTTCCGTATCATGTTGTGTGCTCAGGACTCTAAGGCTTAAATGGATCAGAAAGTAAGTTCTCACTCAGAGCTCTTGGCTCAGTAGCGAGGTTGGATTTTATCGTTCGAGGAAGAGTCAAGGCTGACCCTACCCCGAACATCCAGTCGGCCCCTCCTCACGACGGCAAGAAGGTTTTGTACAGTTCCAGCACTTCGCAGAGACTTGCTTGTTAAGCGCAGCAGAGTTCAGAACGGGTAACCGCTCTCACTAGTTTCTTTAAGTCCGGGGGAGGATGATGGTTTGGAGAAAGTGGTTGGGACTTGAATTAGCTTTGCATTCACAGCTGTCCTCATAGCTCTGGCCGGTGACATGCTGTGGGCATGGCATTCACCTTGAGAATATGTTTCTTTTTCCAATGTGGACAGAACAGCGTCGAGTGGCATTGTGCAGGAATGGAGTGCACCTTAGTGCATCCAAAGTACTAAGCTGATGAAAACGGCTAATCGAGGAGACAAGTAAGGCCTCCTTGAAAGTGGTCATGGGAAAAGATGATTAACACCTCAAAATTGAGTGTTGAGAAATAACGGGATCGCGAAAATTGCAAGTGTGACTGAAAATCTCAAAAAAATTGGCCAGGAATGCGGATAAACTCACAAGGTGCACATTCAAGCGATCTGTCAATATGTTTGAATGCAACCACGAATAGATTTACGGAAGGCTAATCGGACACAAATCGTGTCGATTCAATCCTACAAATTCCTTTGGGCTCCTAAAAGGAACAATAGGCAATGATGAGCTCAAACCGCATCGAAATACGCCTCCATTTGCCTTCAGAAACGCGACATCCGTGCTCTTTTTTACTGAAAGTGGTAATCGTCAACGCAATGCGCACTCACCGTCAATCTGAAACATAATGAAGGAAGGAGTAAGGCCTCACAAGGCCCGTCACATAGATAACATACATGTAATGGAAGGGTGTGGGGGACAGGGGTGGGGGTTGGTGGGTGGCGGACCCATGCAGGGAGAAGTCAGCTCGGCGTCGGCGTGCGATATGATCGCCACAAAAGCCCCGTCTGATTGGCGTTGTGCCGACTGCATGCATGTGGTAGCACGTGCGCACGCGAGCCCGAGCGCAGTGCGCAAACGCACGCACGCGCGCACACAAGTGCACGCACATTCTAGCTGTTAATGTCATTCCTCTTTCTCTGTCGCCCTCACTTCGTGCGTCTCTCTCGCTGGCTCTCGCTATATATGCCGCACGGCGCGGCAAACCAGCGGACGTGCGATAACATTTGCTCCTGAGCCTTTCCAACTCAAGTGCAAGCACGTGCTATGGCTTAGTATTTTACCCAACTGATGTGCAACATGGGAATCCAAATCAGTTTCGTAATAGTCCTTCTGCTCAATATACTAGGTGAGTTAGTGCACACGCACATGCCTTGTTTTATGCGTATTATGTCTGTTTCTTTTATGTATGTGTCTGTGTGGGTGCATAAATTTTATTACTGTGTGGCAGTTTTATTGTTCTTCTGGCGAACGCTAACGCGGACAGGCGTTTTCGCGACCTGGTTTATAGACTTATTTTAGGGTGCGCTGTGTGAGAATACATCAAACAAGATTATGGCCTCCCATGTGTCGACACAGACGTGTGCACACACACTACCGCACCAGGGCGTGCACGGTGCACACACACAAGCGCCATTAATGATCATAAAACTATGGATTTGTCATAGTCGCGTCGACGGACGTCGTAAACCGGGCATTCACACACACACAGGCAAGGTGTCACTTAAGTAATCGCAGGTTGGGCGCGACTTCAACTCTTCCCGGCTTTGCTCACCCAAGCATTACTGCTTCTGGTCACTAAATGCTCAGACTTGCTCCCATTTTCCACATTCCTCGGATGTAACCGTGTCTCTTACGATCCGAATTTTCATGTAGTTTTGAAGCTAGCTTCGCTATGCTTCATAGCACTATGTGTAATCACGTCATTTAGAAAATTGCTATTTAATCCAGTTCCGTGGATGGAGGAATCATTCTTTGAGAGTACCCTCTCCTCTCTAATCTCCAGGATTATTCCAACTGGGATCTCTAATTATTTCATCCCATAATTGCCAGGCGTAAACATTGAAATGGAGTAAACAGCTCCTGAATCCGCCACAGATTAGTTCGGGTAGCCGTTCCAAATAAGCGTATGTCGTCTCTTCAAGCGGGAATTTTTGGTGTTCAAATGTAGCTTCTTGCATTTGGTTGACCTTCCTTGAATGACTTTTTCGGTGTTCGAGCACACATCAATGAAACGGGTCACTTGTTTACCTGTTTAACTGTTTCTGGCCATTAGGATTAATTTAACTAGCATGAAGGTAGGTGCCTGTCGCATTTGATCCCCCCCATATGAGTTTTGTTCCCGACTTCGGCAGATGGTGTCTACGTCTACCGTCATATCACCGTTGAGCGAACCCAGCGGCTGTTTGCTTTTTGCGTAGTTTGTTCTCCCACCAACCACCTAGTACATTGAGACGTTAGTTGTTCCGAGCTAACCCTCCTCGACACTCATTCATCTCATGCCCTTTCCAGTCTGTTCCTCTTTATCGTGTTACCCTTAATGCCGTTTTGCGCGGGAAACTGATCCCCACGCGTGAGTGGCAGTTCTTTCCGGTTGGTTAGCCCGCGACGCTCCGTACCTCCGTAGGACCTCACTCTCTCCCCCGGGAGCACCGCGGGCGGAGTCTTAAAATTCCTGACGGGAGGAATGTTCCAGTTTAATTATTTATTGTTGTGAGAAATCAGAACGTGGTGCTCCGCGAACCAACTTAAACAGGGATTGGTTTCCTTGGTCGACCCCTTTTTTTCTCGTCTCCATGTGTTCCAGCACTTATTGCCTGTCGTTGACTTGATGCGCTCTAGTTATGCTAGGTTGTGCCAGGGCGGAAGATCTGCCACACTTTCTTATCGTATTATTTGTTGATAAAATGTAGAAATTTACGTTTCCCCCTTGCACACACACGCACACGCCACACCATGCGGGCACGGAGACGTGTCCATTATTGTCGTACTCGTGGATAGCACGGTTTGTCGGTTCTGGCTACTGCACGCTTTTAAATGCTTGCTAACACAGGTTAGACGCATTTGCTTTATGTCTTTTTGGGTGTGGCTGCTTCCTTTCAATGTCTGTTTAATACAACAATAATATCCCTCTCCGTATGTAGTGAGGCCCTTCATATAAACACACAGAAAAGGAGTGGAGAGTTTTTCTTCCGGTTCAAATAATTTGATTTACCTTTTGTTGCCTCGCTGTACTTTGTGTACTCGCTAGTCACAGCAACCCGTCTGCGGTCCTGGTTGGTCTTGGTTGTCTGTTGACTTGCCAAGGGTCAAGGGGACTGTTTAAATTGAAGCCGACTGGGCAGGCTTCACTTCTAATCGGGGTTGATGGTCAGCGGTTAACCAATGCCTTCTCCGATGGTCACTGACGCTTGATTAATTCGCCGTTTGACAAGGTGGATGTGTGAAGGGTACGTTAGGAACTCGATTTTTTTTTATTCCTCGTGTGCAAACCTGTGACGGACTCGCGAGATGTTGTGTGCCGTGCACACGCGAACACACGTGGTGGTTCCGCGTGCTCCTGCTTGCGAAAGGCTGCGTGTTTTTTTCTGTTATTTTTTTCAGTTTGAGCACAACATTGGATCGTAAGTAACAGCACAAGTTCGTTTAAACGTCGGGAGGGCTGTGAAGGTGCTTTACTAACCGTGTCTCCACACCAGCACTGGACCTGAGCTAATGAGATTCATTGTCTTTTTTGAGCATTGAAATCTGGGATGCCTCTGCTTCCGAACGTCGTTGAGCCTCCCATTTAGTAAAAATAGGTGGTTCCATACATGGCAAGGCTAAGGTTTTCCCCTTTAAAGACAAATTGAAGTAATGAGGTACAAGACGGCTTAGCCTCTAGAGGTGGTTGCTTATTTCCCTTGAGCTAGTCCCTTTCGTGCTACCCGAGGGACGAAGCTATCCAGTCGAATGACTTTTGCAAACTGGCGTATATTTTTTGGTCTTTGTCCACACGCTTGCAACCGACAACAACCGCCTTATGACTCACCGTATGCTCAACGTGAGGCGCAGTTGTCTGGCTAGGCAGCCGGGAGTGGCTGGAATGCGCACTGGGGCCGTCTGTCCAGGCACATCCCCATTGCAAGTGGGTTTAATGGCTCTGGTCATGGTCGGTTCAAGTTAGCCTCGCGCCCTACTCACACATAACTGCCATATTAGTGTTAACACCCACGTTCCGCTCATCATTGGCGCACGATGCACACGCTTGGCCAAATGCATTCGTGTTTGTGCGATGTGACGTCTTGTGAACAGCTGCCAAATACCCGTCAAGGTTACTTGGTGCTGGCCACAACTGTCGGCATGTTTTCATCGAGTCGAACAGGACATGAGGGATTGACTTTGCTCGCCCACCCCTGCAGGGATTAAACGCTTAGGGCAAATGCTTCGTGCCTGGATTATTTAATTTCTCCAAATAGACAGATGGGATCGACGAATAGTTGTCCTCAAGCTTGCCAGGTTGGCAGTCCGTAAGACTCAAGACAAAAAATCCTCATTAAGGTGTGGTCAAACGTACTTATCAGTTGTGGGATGCTGTTAGCATCACCCAATATGCAGAAAGGCAAGCGGCCCACTGTAATACACACCGAAATGCAACTACCATCTCGTGCATGGCTTAACCAGAAGGCCCTAAAATCACTCAGGCACAACAATCGATTCATAGGCGAGGATTACGCTGAGGCAACACGTGAGCATCGATCTACTCACCGTTTCCAATAGTCAGAGGCCCTTAAAATCCAAGGTCTTAATGTGATTAACGCGGCCATTGACTTTCAAACAAGCCGATTAGACCTATTCACGCTACGCTGAGTGAGGCGGAAGAGGAAAAGCGTCTTTAAACAGCAGCGGGCTGCCGACAAAGTAGGATGAGTCACTTCCTCATCTTCCTGCCCTTTCTTCCACTCGTGTATGTCCAGGCTTACCCTCCCCAACCCCATTTCTGGCAGACTTAGGCGGTAGGTTAGCCCCGCGTTTTTAGCATCAACGCACTCATTCTATTGAGATCAGTGTGATGCTGGAGCTTGTTTCATCTGGGGTTTTTGAAATATTTATTTACTTCAACTTAGCTTTGTTTTGTCGCAGTCCCGCCCAACTATTTGAGAGGAGTTTCACCGCGCGATTTTATGCGACTATTTTCTTGGCTCTTCCCTGCAATTTGGCAGTACACACGCACTTTAACGCAACCTTCTGCCAGCGGCTATGGTCGTACACTTACCATGTCACAATTCAACTCCATTTCCTCTTCAAAGAACGTTTCGCTCGACGTTTTCCGTCCTCCTTGGTTAAGCGCTTGTTGGTTTAGACATCCCTTCATTTGCTATTTCCTCTACAACCGTCGACACTAAAAATGCACCTAAGTGGGGCTTCCAGTACATTTCTGTCACGCAATCTCAAATATTTAAGTTGCTTCTCGCTCCTGTGCAACCTATTTTAACCAGATAGATGTTTGCAAATGAAGTGTGCGGACCCCCGAATTTTGTCAACCGACCGAAAACTCATCAACACACCCCTCTGCGTTCGCGCACGTCCAACCAACGCACACACGCACGCCTGCACGCATGCACACCTCTCTGAGACGTCATGTCCGCCGCACACCCGCTCTCGTCGTCTGTTTAGGCTTGACGGAGTCGTGCGGTCTCTTGACAGCCGACACCTAGTTGACTGTATCAGTGCCATCAGATTCACGAGTCGGTTTATGCCGTTCTGACAAGTCCATGAAAATAATTGTCCGTGTTTGTATGCATACGGCATTTTTTTCGGCTACGTAGTATTTGGTTTGCAAGCTGGGTGCTTTCTGACACCAGGTCTAACGCTTCACGTCGTCAGAAGGACAGGCCTATCGGAATACGCCAAATGACCAGACTATGCCACAGGCAAGCAGACTGGGCATTCGTTTCATCCAGCAACCCCTTCACCTTCCATTATGCCTCAAGGCTGCTGCGTGATGCGTGTTGTAGTGGACGAATTTCGGGCTAGGTCGGGGACGATGAATGGTTTCGTCCTCAAATGCAGGTTCTTAATTATGTTGGCTTGTCTGTGTGTAATCCCCTTCCTAATTCATCGGTCATAAATCAAATCCACTGGGTGTGTGTGTATGTGTGTGCCTGCAGTTTTGACAACGGGCAGTCAAGTCCAATCGTGCAAAACACTCCCTTTTTGATGTTTGTGTTAACTCTTCCTTTTGTAAAAAGATTGCATGCGCATCCGTGTACACTGGATGCGTGTTAAATATTCACGAACGCTAACTGCCCAGCGCCACCGCCAACCATTTACATGAAGTAGAAATCTTCTGCTTGGCCATCCTTCTCAACGCAAATTTTTGGACCGGGTTTTAATTTAATTTAATCGACATCTGCTGATCTTGCTTGAGTGCTATAAAGCCCAAAGTTTCCCATGATGGATTACGTAACTGGAATTAATGGTCAGTCTTGGCCATGTAAAAGTGCTAGACGTAGGCAATCAAAACACTTAGTTATTCGACTCGGATTCTCGGGACATTGTCTCTTACTTTGTGTCGTTACTTCGTAAGACTTTTCATACTACTTTAGTAAGACTAGTCCCTCGCAATCGCGTCCTGGTTTGGCATCACATTGGTTAAAGTGGATCTCAAGGGCAACACTTTATTTGGCCTTGATTTCGATCATTGTACTAACCAGCGTTGATTGATAATCGGTAGTGGGGTTAAGTGTACTGGCAATCAACATCACGTGACGCAAAACCGAAGTCATCAACACTAGAATGTGTGCTGTGGGAGGCCCATTAGAAACGAAGTGACATTGCCCTTAGGCAAAGCACCACACCCACAGGAAAACAGGCATCGTGGCAAGTCGAAGGAAACACAGGGTGTGCAGAATGGAAACCACAACGAGTTTGTCATCGTTTTAATCGCCCTTGAACTCAAAGGTGGCATTCAGCTTAGGGAGGCAAATTGAGAAAGGGTCTGTGAGAAAAAAAACATTTCAACCATAAAATGTGTAGTGATTTTGTGGTTTATGGGACTCCGTTACTGTCAGCAGGTGGAGTCAGTTTCGGAGGTGTGGCTTGAAAATAAAATATGCAAAAAACATTTGTTGGGTTATTTAAGGTGTTAGTATTAGTAGTAATGTCTCTAGTTTATTCGCTCGAAAACCGTAATCTTTTAGCCATTGGGAAGTGAATGGTAAAGGAACTGAGGCTTCCGCAAAGTGTTTCCACAAAACACGTGTTCCTTTCGTAAACAGCGCTGAAAAACCGAATGCTGTAAGACATACAAGAAACTGGATGTAGGAATCCGTAAGTTAGTCTTCTTAAAACAGGCTTGATGGTGGGTAATTTAGTAGATGGCTTACTGTCTTCTTTGACGCTTGGGTTGTTGGCAAACACTTCACTAGAGGGGACGTGGCGGTTGATTGAAGCCACCTATTATTCTTGTGCAAGAGTGCATCAATCGGTGAATTTCGACTTCTGCTCTACCCTACATTTAGTTCTCCCAGTTCCTCCTTTTTCAAGTAGATAGCCCATGTTTCCTCTGCTGCCCGCACCGCCCTACCAAGTCCCCACGTAGATGCACGCGTCTCGGAGAGTGATCAGTTTGTCCCAAGAAAGGCTTGCGATAATTTATGCCTATGCACTTACGAAAGTGTGAAAAGTTAGTGGAGCGAACGCCAAGTGGCATCATAGACGCCTGTTAAGTTGGTCGCCCTCACATAAACCACCAACAGTAACCAGTCTTTTACGAAACGAAAGGCGTGCAACGAACGTAGAAACAAACGGCAAATTTTGCGTTGTTGTTATTCTGCATCCACAAGGGTAGCCGAATGTAAAAGATCTGGGTAAATAAAACTGACGATAAACGTTATTACTGCTTGAGCCATATTTCCCAAAATTGACCGTTTCTTTTTTTTCGCGCTGTTTTCATTTTGAATCTGGAGGGCCATTTCATGAAGTCATTAAGGCTTTGGGGCGATCTCAGCACTCCGACGGTTCCTGAGCCTAGACCTAATTTCTCTGTGGAAGTATCTGCTTACTGCGCTTTTTTATGCTCTGCATCAGATGTACTAGCAAGGTTTTTAAAGTATTCTGCGATCAATTTATCACGCAGTAATGCGCTTTTCGTTTGTTGTGAACAGAAACCGATAGCGCATGGCACGTGCCCAGCGATCGATAAATTGCCGCACACACACACATGCGCGCAAGTGCCATTCATCCCCAAATGGCAGCAAAAACAGCCACAACAACAACATCAACAACACTCTCCACTCGCTGCGTGGGGGGACCGGAACGTGGCACTCGGTGCCTCGCGGACAGGCGTGTGCGTCATCGTCTTCTAAGGCTCTGCTCCCCTTAGTCCGCGCACACGCCCGCAGCGAATTTCAGGGCAAAATAAAAGGTTGTACCGCGAAAAAAGGGAAGAGTGTATAGGAGGGGAAAAAATAGGGAATGCCGTCAGAACGGCACGCAGAAACGTCATCCTAGTCGACTTGGCGGTGCGTTCACACTCTGTGTGTGTCCGAGCCTGTGCTTGGTTTTTGGTGTGTGTGCGTGTGTCTTCGGCAGAGGGGACGTTGTGACTTACCTATCTGACCACCTAATTAATCATTGGGCGGTGAGTTTCGTGTGTGTGTGTGCGCGCGCACGTTGCTTTTCTTCTCTGCACGCCTGTACACACATCGAGTGAATATATGAACGAACAGAAGAACATGCGTTCTGTTTTACAAGTCAAGAGCGAGGAGGTGCGGTTTCGGGAGTGACAGTGAAACTCCCAAGCGTGGCATGTGCACGCGCTTTTGTTGCATGTTCTGGGGTGGCCTGAGGCACAGTGATAGGAGGAGGCGCCGCTGGGATGGTCGTTTGGTCGCTCTCCTCAGCTGGCGGGACACGAGATGTGTTGGCTTTGTGCATTCATTAGTGACCGTAACTCCAGACAGGTAATTGCGTTGGTGTGGCATCCTCCCCTCTCATGGTCCAAATGCAAAACCTCGGGTTTCGCGCGGAATCGTGGTTCCGTTTGTGAGACAACCGAGAAACTGCGCATTTTCTGCTTCCCAAAGCACCGTCTCACAGCTATGCCGAAAGCCGTTCTATTGACGCGTAGCATAAATTACTCGTTTAGACTTGTGAGGGTGGCGTGTTCAACACATCTTCAAGCTTGATACAGCGGCTGTGACGTTGACGTGCTTTTAAAGACATACGAGCAAGCGTGCAGGCACCTGTAAATTCCTAATCCTAAAGCAGTCTGTTGTCGGCCCCAGCATTTGGCCTCTAACCACGCCGGGGCCACTGAATTAACTCTAGCCGATTACTCTTCCCTGATACCCACGATGAAGAAATGACCAGGTAGAATGTGGACACAACCGTTTACTTCAGAGCTCGATCACGTTGGTGTCTTGCCGTGCGTGGGGTTTGCGCGTGTGTATTTATACCTCAGGTGTGTGTCATACATGTGCTAACATCGAGACCTAGGTGAGGATAATCCAGGCTAAATGCTCGTGCTAATGAGAGGGTAGTTGAGGATCCGCACGGCTGGCGACATGCTACGAAAAGTGGGGCCATATGTCGACACTGGAGTGATCGGATTAGCGAGTGTGAATCGACGCAATTCACAACAAGTCCATCAGTAGACCGTAAATTAACCACGATGCACTTTGGTTGAATTCGCTCATCGGCCAACTACTTTGCGTGGCTTGTGTCGCAACTGATCTGCAACCTCAATAGTAAGACCATTCGGCCAACTCGCGCACCGCATTAAACCGCGTGAATTCAACTTCAACTTCCGTTGTTTTCACGAACGAAGACTGAGCTCGTTAAGCAGGGCGAGAGAGAGTGTGTGTGTGTGTGAATCATTGAGGACTGCAAAAAGTCGCTGCCTCTGGCGCAACCTCCCGCCCACCCACCCACCCACCCCTGTCCCGCAAAAGCGAAATAATCGAGTCTGTCCCAGCGTCGTCTGCATCAAAGCCGTAGGGAAAGTCCCGCCAAGTGCACTACTAACGTGCGTCAAAACACTGGGGCATTTCTTCGTTGAACGAAATTCCCAACTACCTCAGCTCACCAAAGGCTTAGAGCTCACGAAAACGCCCGTGATTGGCCCTGGGTGTGGTTACAGCTTGCGTGTTGAAGAAAGCCCAACATCACGTCAAGCGCTCCGGGTATGTTAAGGTTAACTTATAAAATCCCCCGTACTCCGCCCAAACAACTGCTGTGGGGCTGAACGTTGTTGCACTTAAAAGCGTTTCCTTGTTGAGCGTTAGACCCAGCGAGTTAACTAAATCATGGCGTGTAGTCCAAGGTGGTATGACTGTCGCTAACTGGTCGGAAATAAATCGTCCGTCCTGCGTCACCTTGATTTATTCGAACACTATCAACAGACAGTCGCACTAGACACACACAAACGCACACACGAAGTGGCGAAGCAGGGACGTGTGACAACAACAATGCAAGGTGCTGAGTGTTGTAACGCAATAGATTAATGGGCAAAGTGATGTCACCTGGGTGTTCTATGTGTGCACCAGGGACGCGTCCACATGCACAATTATGCATGCGTGTTACCTCCGATACGGTTGATTCATGTGTGTGGACATTCATATCTGGCGCTGCGTGCATTGTAAATCACTTCGTTATGGAGTGGTGTGTGTCCTACACCCTTATTTGTCCGCGCAGTGGCTGAATAAGCATCAGTCATCAGAAGCCGGTGGAGTTTGGTAGACTGAAAAACTCACAAGTCACGTGGTGGCCTCGCGTTGATATTACGGAAGGCGCTTGGCTATTTTTGCTTGATTTGTGCATTTCGGCGGGGTTTTAGGACGTGTTTCACAATTTTTCCCAGCTAATCTTGTCAATTACTTTTTTTGATACATGCAAATTCAACACACGAGCCAGGCGACTACTTTTAAGATCCTCATTTCCACTGTTAGTTTACTTTACTTGCTGAAACCCCCTCATCCTGCGGTGATTAAAACCTGTTCGTATTATTCCTTTTCTAATGTGCATGTACCACAGTTATAATGGAGGCCGAAGTGCAGGCTGCCCAAGTCATGGAATCTGTTTTCCCTCATCAAATCACTAATTCATGATTTACTGTGCTCGCAGCTGGCAGAAAGTGGGTCCAGTGAGTAGTTGTGTGCACGCCAACCTGAGGTACTTTAACAGTCTCATTAAAACAGGCGACGCACGCTATGCAGACTCGAGGTAAACATCCCCTCACGTATTTTTTTTAGATGCTGTATAAAAAAATCACGTGTGTGGTGTGGTGCGGTGGGCGCGATAGGTCGTTAGCATGTGATTCGTCTGCAGCGTCTCCAGCGCACGCCTGTGACACCACGTTTTGGTCAGTCTATTTGGTGTTTCATTGATGCTATTCCGCCGGGCCTGCCCAGCGCTCAGCGCAGCGACTTCTTGCTCGCCCAAAGCAGCCCGCCACGTCTCCAGTCGGTCGGACGCTTTTGGCCAACTGGTGTAAGAAGCAGCGAATAACGCATCAATAAGTCCTAATCTCATTGGTGGGCTGGTCGTCCTGCTTTAAGTGGATGTCACTAAGCTCAAGCAGCATGAGTTCTTTCGGTCTATGGGGATAATACTTTATGCCTAAGTCATGTGATTTCAACTCGTGCGAGATCACTGGCGTTTGGGTGTGGTTGGAGGCAGCTAAAGGTGCATTTTCCCATGGTTGTGGTAACTTCTTTAGATGATTTATTTTTGCTCTCCAGGCTGCCCAAGTCTCTTACCGAATTGACGCAGGAGCTACCAGTATCCCCAGAGTTTTATTGGGAACAAATACGGCCTTAATAAGTAGTGCATTTGGTCCAATCCCACCTAAACTCGCGTTTCCTGGGTTTCCCCAAGCCGGACCATCCACACACACACACACACACACTGTGTAAAATGAGTGTTGAGACTTAATTTTTAACATCCGAAATCATTAAAATATGACGCGCATTATAAGTTGACACTGGTCTCACGAAAAGACAAATTACCCTTAACTTCAGGTAGACTTTAATAAATCGATTTCTGGTTGATTGGCGGTTTATGAGCAGTGACGGCCTCGCAATCCTTGAAAAAGCAGCTTCGCGAAGAGCACTTATTTGTTCTTCTCTGTTGACTAATCTTCATTGTGATTGGTGATCGCAAATCAGATACATATGAACCAATGTTGGATGTAATTAATACATTAACCGAAAGCCCCTGTGGCAGGATTTTGCTGAAGAGTTACGTTGGGGCTGTTTCACAACTAGTGTTTCACCGCCTAAGTTCTGTGGTTTAAGCTTTGAAACACGTGGCACCTCCTACCTTGGGCCTCGGGCTACTGGCCTTCTAGGCTTTGGGGTCATCTTTGACGGATTCTGGGACAATATTTCAGTAGGTGTCGGTTGTTTAGTGAGAAGTTGGGTTTGTTGCGTTGGTCATCTCGCAAGTTGCTGGTATCGGAGGTGTTTCCTAAATGCCCACTGCTTAAATGATTTCAAAAAGCATTTTAATGGCTAGAAACGAATCGCCTGCCATAATTTTACCTTATTGCCTTGTAGTCTTAACCAATGATCTTTTTAATGGGTCCATCATGCTATCGAAATCGACCAGTAATTTTGTTGAAAGTGTCTCTAAAAGGGCCTAATAATTCAAACCGAGTGCTCTATTACTAGACATTGGTGATTACAGCCATTGTCACAGCCACCGTCGATATACTAAAATATTGAAGTAGTATGAGTAAACAGTAGAGAACTCGATGGTTTTGGCATCTTTGAAACGGTATGTTACTGAATATTTGTAAGTAGACCGGTTATGGCGTGCACTGGTCTGCAGCAGATGTGTATTAGAATAGAATCGAATTGTGTCGTGGCTATTTTTTTGCAAGTACCTTGGAGAACTGTTGGAAATTCCATTGCTGCATTAGTATTGCATTTCGGACTTGCGGGTGTACCTGTGTGAGGCATAACCCGCATCAGTGGGCTGCCGCGAGTCCTAAAAAGCAGCACGATCCTCAGGGTGTTTCTGGATTCACTTAATTTCACACGTGGCATTTCAACATTGCTCCTAGCAGGCGTGAGTGATTTCGCCTCAGATTGGTGCGATCTCTCGTTGCAGGTCACCCAGTCTCATTGGAACACGCCTCAAGCCAATCCAGAACGAGTTATCACGCGCCTCTACCGATTGGTTACGAATTTTAGGGTGCGATTTAATACCAACGATGTGTCATGAATAACTGACCAGGCCCAAACTCTCGCCTTTTAGCCAATGTGAATGCGCAGAACTAAAGAAATGTTTTTTTTATCATGCAAAGATTTCCATAATGAACGTGATCGGCTTTTCCTGTGAATTGATAGACTGTCTTATCGGCATGGGATTCCACTCTCCAACATATCATTTATTTTGTACTGTGGCATACATTAAGGCGAAAGGCAGACAAGCGCGCTATGAGAAGATATTTTGGAATAAAAAAATATATTGGAGTAGTTGACATTTTCCCCGGCACAATACTTATTTTGGAAACAATTACTTATTCTCGGCAATGACCAATCGCTACATTTTTGCTGGATATTTCTTGAATTGTCCAATGGAAAAAAAAGATAAGGCATTCTGTGTGCTTCCTCTGGTGCCACAGAGGAGCTCTCAGGAGGCTCTTGTTGCAAATTGATTGACTGTGCACATTCGAAAGTGGTTACATTCTATCAAGCACTCAGCAGTCGTTGGGTATTAACTTACTTTATCTGCTCTGAATGCTTGTTGGTAAAGTTGCATTTTTACAATGTGCTAAAACAGAAAATATGAGGAGTTGCCTTGTGTACGGCCAGGTGTATCTGTGTGCTTTATTCTTAAACCATGTTCCCTTGATCTCAGAAGTTGATGGGCCAATTAAGGCGCAATATGTTACTCTCAAATTGAACCTACCAATGTTTTCTTAACATAAATCCTGGTTTGACTTTTGTTATTTGAGTGTCACTAGGCAAAAGGACGTTTCTGTGATAGGAGACAAGAATCTGCAACTTTGAGAGCGTTTTAGTCACTTTTCCCATAGACGAAAACTAATTTCAGGACTGGAAACGTTACAAGGCTTCGTCCGCGTACCGAAGCAGATTTAGACTAAATGAGAAAATCGGTACAAGAAAGTACGTTTTGTTTGCGTCACCATCATCAGCAATACACAGGTTGCGCCTGCGAAATTGAAGTGACCTTTTTAAAAGGAAATGCGGAATAGTACTGAGTAGCGGCTACAAATCGTCGTTCCAGAACGGATTTAGTGTCGAAAGTCGACTATGGCCTAGTTATACCAATTATTCATAATCACGGGACTTCTGTAACTGACTGCCTGAATTCTCTGGGTGAATACTTGTTTATCCAATTTGATTTGATGATATTCTCGCGTTGACCCCAGCTCCACTTGTTATTTAAAAATATGTTTCGTGCATTCTTCCTGGTTTAGAAATACGCCTCATGATTACGTAAGCACAGAAAGTGTAGTTTGGCATTCGTGTGCTGGTGGGGATTTCTTGATCACCGAAATATAGAATTCTCCCAAAGCAAAACATCAAGTTTACTCAAAATTGTCCCCAAAGCAATCTTTCATTGCAGAAATTAACTATTAAATTGCGCGCAAATTGTGCCCGTCGTGTGGTGCTCTTTGGCTGCTCTCGGAAGAGCCCCTCTGTGGTGGATATAGTGCCGATCTTTCTTATATTCTTTCATCAAAGAAACCTGGTGGGCCCATGAAACCGGTATCAAATCTCAGTTCTAGGTGATTGCTCGAAATCAGATACCAAAAAATGTAGGTTGTTACGTTTATAAAAATGTTGTCCCTTGTCGTGTCCGCGTAAACCAAAACGCCTGCTAAGAACCTTGTGTTCACCATAGGAAATAAGTTTATTTGTTTTGCTTTTTCGTAAAAATCTGTCACCTGTGCTTAATTGTGGGGGAATTCATTTAATTGATATCATTCTCGACCCCGGTCGTAGTGTGTGCAAGTTGTCACAACTCACAGTCACAGGCCTTCACAAAATGTATTCAATGAACAAATTTTATGAATCGAATCTCCCCTATCCTGTCTGATGCCGCTTGTGCAGGTAGCGCGCTGATGTGCGGTTTCATCAGCAAAAAATCCTGCTTTAATATCTCCGCCTCCATCTACCACCGTCTGGTTGATTTTTGACAGGCTGGGTGTGTGCAGTTTGTTTCTGACGTGTTTGGTTTCCAACCGGGACACACGAAAGCTGACCCGTGATTCGAGCCCTGCCCACGGCTCTACCTGTCAGTGACTTCAACACTTGCTGATTCGCCTCCCCGCTTCTGCGTCCTCGTAAACATCACCACCAATCGCTTTGAATGTTTTCGCCATCTGCCTAACTCACCCGGCCAACTGTTCGACAGCAAACGTGCTTTCTACAGCTTTCGGGGTGTATAGGATTGTGGAGGTTACAACTAAAGACGTATTAAAAATCCTTGGTAGAATGTGAACTACAAATTTGCTGCGAATTTAGACAACGCGATCATTACAACGAACATGTTAGCGAAGTGCTGATCTGCTTTATTTTTTTTATTTTCCAACAGTTTCTTGAGGCTGATTTGGTCCAGTCGAGCTTGCGAAGTCCACTGTTAACAGGTGTGTTGGGGCAGATGAAAAACCGACCCCCACAATGCAGCGGTAGATCATCCTGTTCTCTTTTCCATTTTTTCTCGGGCTATGCAAGACCTGGGTGCAGGATCTTGCCACTTGTATCGAGGTGTTATTCAGGCGAGGGGGTTGTTGGCTGGGTTTCGACAAAAATCGGTCCCAGTCGGCTTCGGTGGTTTCAGTGGCAACATCAGTGCTGACAATTGAGGAAGTGAGAAGACACAGTAGATTTGACTATTGCTTTCGCTGTGTTACCCTGCTTCTTCACTTATCGATTCATACAGCACAAAAACCAAGAGTGGAACGCTTCTCGTGCTAGAAGAGATGTATCCATCTTTTAAGTGAGGGACGACGCGTGGGTATCAGCCATTTGTTGCCAAATGCACACCCAGCGGAGCCCAAGGGGGATACGTCGGGACTCTGTTTGTTCGTTCACCGATCGATATGAACGAGAGCTGACTGTTGGATATTCTAGTGGAATATCCGTGGCGCATATGACATACTGCCCTTCACGTATTCTCTTAATTTTTCAACAGAGGGTAAATCGTCTTTTTTGGTAATTGTTCTAAAATCAAAGCAATATAAAAACCAGTTTCCTACGGCGTATCTTTTTTTGAAACTTGGCTCGTTAGGTAAAGTAATAGAGCTGTCAAAAGTGATAAGTCATTTATACCAAGTTATTGGACGATTCTCTAAAAGTGCGACAAACCAAGATTGTGAAGACTTTTCGGCTAAAAATCGTGTGCGATGAGGACAATCAAGGTAGGTAAACTGTGGATAGAATGCGGATCGTTGAGGTCTGTTCGTCTAACGGCATTAAGCAAGTGCATATTAGTGGTATGCCAACTTTGCGGTTCTGCGTGATCAAATTGTTTCCTCGTTTATGTAACATGGTCATGGACAAGACTGATTATTTGTGAGTTTAAAACCATCGTCAAAGTGGATGTGCTCCTTCTAACAAGCGCAGGTTTTGAATGCAAGAGAACGGAAATTATTATGTTAGCCACACATTTTTGTCAAACCCTGATTGGGGACACGATGTTCAAGATTGTTCTTCCAAACCATTCATAAAAGTCGATCGGTGTTGACGGCGCGAGTTCTGAAAAAAATTTGGTATCCTGGATGGAGGGGTTTACGCGTCAGCTCTTCTCTCAACCAATCACCTCCGACTCACGTTATTTTGAATTGGCCGCCCATTGCTTGATTGGCTGGTGGTAGCGTGTACGGCACACGCGGTACATCGCAAAGCCAGCTACTTCGGCGCGAACATAGATGCGCCCCCTCCCTTCACAAACACACGCACGCACACGCGCACACCCAAGTACCAGCCGCCAGTCCGACGTCAACAACAAAGGGCAACGTCACATTACCGCCATCACACAGACTCTTTCAGCACGCACGTGCGCGTTCGCTAACACTCGGAGCCACAAATACGTAGAAAACTCTGAGGCACATCACTCGACCACATTTCCACAGCCGCCGTCACCGCCGCGCCGTCTTTTTGCCATCTCCTGTGTGTGTTTGTGACAGGAAAAGACGAGGAAGACGCGGCAGAAAGGCGAATCAGTACGACGACCATGGTGACTGCTTATTGGATATTAATCGTTACTTGGGTATTGTTCTTACCTCTGGAAGTTGTCCAATGTAAGTGTCTCCGAATGCACGCGGCCTTGTACGTTTTTATTGCACATGTCAGTTAGGTGCGTGTGTGTGTGTGTTTACTATGCTAACGAAATCTGTTTGTGTCCGGCTTCTTGCTAAGGCAAATGGACAAATCGACATCCGTTGGTTAAAGTTTCTTTAAATTAAACTGTCGTTCTCAGCCTTACTCTCCCGATTTCACCGCATTACACATATTCCACCTTGTTTGAATTCATGTCTTTTGCCTGCTTTCCACAATTTTCAGTCCTTCTAGACTTTGATGTCCCCTTTGAGACATCGCTAGGTTCATACTTCCCAAAACGCCCTGTGATTGGAGACATCGGCGTAAATGTAATTGAATGGATTAATTTCTGGACTAGAAAATTGTCATTGTGCACGCGGTGGTAATTTTGCGACACAGATATTGCTTCAAAATGATACAAAGGGCGGCACCAGTTGTTGTGTGTAGGTTAAATTTTGGGTTTCGGACACACGAGTACGAAACTTCGGTTGCCTCAGCGCTCCTCATTTTGCGTCTCACTTTACCGAGAATGGGATTTGGCTCCGAACAGGAATGTGGAGCCTACTCCGTGGTCTGCACTTTGACCATCGACTAGCGGTAGCACCTTAGAACACCGCGGCCTCTTGCACATCAAAAGTGCTAAGACTCTCCGTCATTAGCGGAGGTCTTTCGTGTTTACGCAGTCGGGTTAGTCAAGCTTCATATACTGAGTTGATAGGGTCTTGGGAACATGCTAGTTTTGCTAGTCTTGTCGGTGAATGTTGCTCTTGTAATAGGGGTCTGCCTTGATGCTCGTCAACTTAGGGCTTATTGTGTTCCTTCTTGAAATGTAATCAAGCCTTTTAGTGGCTACAGTAATCCGAAACTTGAATATTGTTACGTCGGTGTTTGCGTGAATTAGAAGTGCTATAAGTGCTCGACGTTTTCTGGGAGCAATTTTTCTGCGTGTAAAGCAGTGTAGCCCTCTGGATTTTGAGGCGAATGTCGAGCGATCTAAATCAACGAGGGTGTGGAGCTTAATGCCACGCAAGTAACGTCTTCAGGCCAGTTCCTCTCTTCGTGCCCACACACGAACCGTCACGTAGGGCTTTGCGAAGGAAAACGATGTGGGAGTCTGGGAACGGGGTCGCCAACGTCCCGTTTTGTTCTCAGTACGCCCCACTTTGCGGACATCCGGTCCGGGTCCTCGTTACGACTAACCAACCCTCCACCTTAAGGACCCATTACCCTTTCTTCTTCCAGTCATTATCGAGTGGTCGCGTCTTCGTCAACGCCTTCTGCTTTAACTCGCATGCTTTTCCAGATTCTGCCGCTGTTTGGCATCACAGCAGTGGCGATATATCTCAGTGTCTTGGTTAATATACTCTCCAGTTTCCTTCATGATTCCAGCCATGAGTTTCTGCTGTGTCTTAAGAGAGCTTCTACTCTACCAAGCCAAGTGGCCCCACGACACAGATTGCGGTGGGCAAAAAAGAAATAATTACTGCTTTACCAACCTGGTCCTTAGTCTTGTTTGCGGGCTACGAATTAGCATAAAAACATTTGAAATTTAAGGAGAAGCGAACGCAATTGGTCCCGGTTATGAAAACTCACTTATTTTAATTTGTTTGCCACCCAACATTTTAATGTCCCTGTCATCATTGCCCGCGCATTTGTCAAGCTTGCGTGTGAGCTTGTCTCTCCGTGAAAAGCCTTGAAAGTTCTCCCGGGGGGTGGGGCGTCGGCGACGCGAAATTCACCGCCCAAAGTTCAATCGTGGTGAGTGTTCACCTCCTTTTACAACTGGTTGCCAGGGTAATGCGCTAAAACATCGTCCACTCATTTGCACTTGTTCTCCAATGCGCAACAAGCAAGTTATTGAAAGCTAGAAAGTATGGGGTATCAAAACTGTTACTTTTATTTTTCATTACCTACTTTGCACCTTAATTTGCAATTCCTCTTTCTAACACTGCAAGGGGTTTGTTGGCGCTCGATGTGATATTGTCACCTGAAAAATCTCAATAACTAATCGTGGCAGAACACGGGATTGAATCAGAAGCATTTTCCATATGCATTTGCCTTAAGTACTGGGCATTCGAGGGGTTGCAGAAGGCGGTTGTGGTAACGAAACTGTCACGTGTGGCACAACGATGTCGTAATGAAGCATGTCTCTTGATGCTAAGTAGATTCGTTAGAATTACCTTTGGGAGATATTTTTACATGTATTGCCTCGTTGGAGTCAAAAATCGTATTTCAGGGTCCATGTATTGTTTTTTTAATCTTCATTGGATAATAGAGCAGTGTTTGTTAGAGAATGAACGCAAAAATTATGGAGATCGTGTATTTTTGTTTACACTGTCGTATCATAATGCCAATCAATGTACATAGTTTCTATCGGTGTTTAGGTATGCATGGCTTTTGTATGTGCTTAGCTGTTCTATGGTCCAGTGACAGATGAAATGCTCGGTGCAAGGGTGTAAATTTTCACTTCTTTCTAACCTTGTTACGGTCCTATGACACATTCTACTTTCGAAGCGCTTCTTCACTTCTCAATCGATATTTGGGAAATGATGGTTTTTCAAGAATTTGTCGTACTATTCTTCGGTTCAGAAATGCGTAGTACTATGACATGCAGGTTCTACCTGGCTGGAAAGCAGTTCACCACATCTGGAGTGCAGAAACGGCATGTGGGAAGGTGGAGTAGGAGGTTTATCCTCGACTTTTGACGCGCCGCAGGTAGGTGCGCAATACGCCAGCTACCCTACACCCAGAAGGAATTCTTGTCTAAGGAGGTTAGAGGCGGAGAAGGAGGAGGAGGAGGAGGAGGAGGAGGCGATGGTTCACTGAACGTCCTGTCGGTGCTCCACCTGTCGGTGCTGCCTCTTCCAGACTGAATTGCTACAAACAGCACATACCCACACAGTGCACCAGATACACTGCAGTGACAAGCCAGCGGCAGCAGCAGCAGCAATGTACCTAACCGTCGCCAGCGCCACCCTAGCTACCGCTCCGATAGTCCCACTTTCTGTGATTCATCCTCTCTCTCACACACACACACTCCGTGGGGTGGGGTTCGTGTGTGTGTGTGTGTGGACGGCAAGTCCTTACCGGGTTTTGAAGTATCCTTTTGCTAACAACGACCGCTGCTAATGGAAAAAAACAGCAGCCAAAAGTATGTGCGGATGGAATTTGATTTTGTTTGGCCTGTCGTTAGTGGAAGAATCGAGCGAAGGGGGCGCTGGATTTCTTTCCGGCCTGTTCCGATTGCTGTCTAATGTCGTTCAATGATTAATACATTAAAACTAACAGGAAGGGACTGCCACAGCACGGACAGCGAACGTCTAGGTGTATTTCTTGCAGCATAAGCTCGATTTTTGTAGTGTCTCTGACCTTAAAGACAAAAACAATTTTTGTGATTCTTTTGGTGTTTACTTTCACTTGCTGTTGGGCAGTTGTTTCTACTTAGGCGTCTCCTAACAGATCATATCAATGATGTGGTAAATTTTGTTACTTCTTAGGACTATGTCTCACTTCAGAGCGTCTTTCATTGATTTGACATACACTAAAATTCTCCTTTACTCTTTTCTCGGTAAAAAAAACCCTTGAAAATCAAACGAGTTACCTAAGTTTGAAAGTTTCGCTTTTAAAATTCGATATTGAAATCCCGCATGGCACCTCAATTAACCCACCGTCATCCTGGGTATTTGAGATGTTATCTCCGTGATGAGTTGATATCGGAAGTTCTTTGCCACAATTTCTGAACGTGGAAACGAAAACAACGCTCTTGGCTTAGTAATCAATTGTTTAATTTACAACGAGTTATTTCTTTGTACCCAATGAGAGGTGGCACTGTGTACCCAAAACTGTCCACCTGTCATACGACAAGCCCTTCCTTCATTATCATCCCAATCTTTCGTTTTTTTACTCTTGTGGCGAACATCTGCTTTCTGGCCTTTACTCTCCCCACTTAGTATTGGCGAACATCGGACTTTGTTATTGCATCGTTTTGGGCACCATAAGGAGGTATCTTTTGTCACTAGTGTAAATAAGTAAAATCATCTTGGGTGCTGGATGTACTTGCCTGTACCAGTGCCTCGCGAGTTCTCATCCGATTACCTAGCTACCAGAAATTGGCAACCTGTCTTTCCGGCAAGTCCTCCCACGTTTAAGTTTCGTCCTCATGGGTGTCTACTTTTGTCTGTTCGTGCCTTTTACTTTTCAAGTGCTACCAATTGGTGCATTTCTACTAATTTATCACATAAATTTTTTTCTTAGCAATTCACTTCAAACCCTTTCTCATCTGCAATTCTGAGCACTTGTTGTACATTGGCAGCGGCGCTTCCTTATAGTAAACCGTGCATTAAATCAAATTAAAATTTGCATTTGTGTTCGTAAATAGGCCGTATGTTTATCTTCGTTGTCGTGCTATTGAGTGTTCAAATCGACTATAATGGAGGCACAGAGGTGGCTAGACACATCTGCCTGTTGTGGAAACCACAAAATGAAAGTATGCCTTAGACAAATCATTTACTGAAATTTGAAGAATTTACACGGGTGAATCCAGAACGCGTTGTGCGTTGTTATTTTGTGCCCGAAATTGAAGACTTCGCGGACAAGCCCTAGTCTCTAATTCTGTGTTGCGTCCATTTTTTGATCTTTCGTTTATTTTCGCTCCAACTTATTCTCTTAATTGGGAAATCCCACAACGCCGGTGAAGTATCGCTCATGATTGAGTTTGTTTTGAGGTCTCCGTCTGAGTAAAAATAGCCTAGTTTCAAAATAACTTTGGCAACATCTGCTCAGCAGCCTACACCCCTAGTCAAAAACATCACTGAAATTACCGCAAAGGTCGTCGTTAAAGCACCGTTTCATGTCGTTGTTTCGTTAATCGATTTGAAATTCGCGAATTATCGGGAGCACTTTTTTTCCGTGGCCAGATTGACTCAATCTCCAACGATGTTTTAAATTTAACTGGCCTCTCTGTATTCGAGTGTAAAAAGTAGTTACAATTTTGAGGTTGTGTGGTATATCAAAACACATTTTTTTCCTCCCAACAGGTGCCTCGACAGACAGTTTTTACTTTACCCGGTCCCCTCAAAATCAAGACGTGGAGGAAGGCCAGCCGCTGCGATTAGAGTGCGCAGTTCGTCCCAACGACGACATTCACTACTCGTGGCTTCAAAACGGCGTCCGAATAGACCCCGAAAAGCAGAGCGGTCGCCGATACTTAGAGGGCGACTCGAACCTCCGAATCCTCCACGCCGATCGCGAAATCGATCCAGGCAGATACCAGTGCCAGGCACTGAACAAAACCTCCAAATTTGTCAGCGCGAGTCGCGAAGCCACCGTCAATGTTTATTGTAGGTCTTTTACACATCCACCATTTTACTTTATATTTATCCTGGCTTGGGGTGATAAATTGGTTTTTTCTAGGTTAGTCTAAACTGTATTATCCTTTTCAGGTCAGGTATGCTCATGGTATTGTCTTTACTTGAAGTTGCCACTCAGAACATATCTATAACTACTTTCATCCGTCTCTCAAAACCACTAAACGCCGTCGTCCACGGACGTGGCCTACTATTTCAATACCACTAGCACCGCTTGAAAAGCTGTACACGTAAATGTCTGGGCCATTTCTGCCTCTTCAGTCGACTCCCACAAGTAGCGAACAGCCAAAAAGGTGTATGGGAAAGCTAATCTCAATAATGATAGCAATGTTTAAAATAATGTGTGGTTTGTAAGATCCGCAGAAAAGTTAATTCTTCATTTTTAGAGAGAAAAAGAAGAGCTGTACTTTTCTGTCCCCACTTGTATTGGCCACACACTGGCATGAGGGTGGACGGAATGGTTGTTTGTTTGCCCTGGCATTCTCTAAATGCGGAACAAGGAGGTGCATTCATCTTTAACCCCGCCTCCCCAAACTAAATGTGAAGGAAGTGGGAAGCTTAAAAGATTAATAATACTCTCTACGCCGCTGTTGCCAGTGTTAACCGAATGTCACACCGTCGTCTGCGCGTATACCGCACCGTACACACACACGCACGCACACATGCGCACACAAGGCACTCGGTCGGTAGGCACTACTACCGTTTTGTGATTAATTTATTCCAGTCCCGGCCTCAGTGTATGCACGGCAGCCCGCGTTTCTATTCATCGTCTATCGGTGGCGCTCTTTGAAGACATGCGTGCACGCGATGATGTAGAAGTGCTGCCGCGCCCGCGTGCATGTGCGCGCGCGTGTGTGTGTGTGTGTATAATGATAGATGAACTGAACAGTTCGCATTTTTGTCCAAGCGTTAAGGTTTGGCGCGGAAGGAAGGGGGAACGACCTTTGTCGGGACCAAAAACACCCCCGATGATTAATCACGCATGTTTATGCACGCGTTTGCGTGAGGTCAAAGCCCTCCGAGTAGGCCACCACGTCCTATCGATCGGGCATTATTGCGTGCTTTCCAGTAACACTTTTACCACCGAATCGAACTTGTCTACTTGAGCGAGTAGAAACACTAGAGTAATACTGTCACAAAGGAGGATGCGGGTAACCAGGGAACTGTGACCAAGTGTGTTGAAATGCCAAACCAGCAGATCTTAGTGATAGAGTCATGAAGGAAAAACGTTAGTGTAATTTTGTCAAAGTTGTACACTCGACTTTCTTCATGGTCCTTGAAGGGATGGAGCCTGAAGTCGAGGTGAGACTGGTTCGACCGGCTCGTTTCGAAGATATTCGGATAGACGGCGCGGTTGAACTCTCCTGTGCCGTGCAAGCGCATCCCCCAGCCACAATGAACAATATCCTCTGGTTTCACAACGGAAACGCCCGCCTCCCCAACATGCAGGTTCTGCCCAACGGGAACCTGCTCATCTCCTCCTTCGGCATGCAACACGCCGGAAGTTTCCATTGTCGCGTAATCCATACTGCTGGGAAGGTGGATAGCAGACCACCATTTGTCATCCAAATGACAGGCAAGTTTATTTTGTGTAGACTCAATTCAAAATTTTGCAATGGAAAGCGAGAATTAGCTCTCGGTAAATACTTATTTGCAAGTTCCTATAAGCATGTCAGAGAGCGCAAGAAGTGCTCGTTTTGATTTTAAGTCACAACTCAATAGCAAGAGGGGAGATTTCACAGTATATGGGCATCTGGAGGAATCACCGTGGCACTCTTGTCCTTTAATCAGAGATCGAGTCACAACACTTTTGTTTTGGCTTATTTCAGCTGATGAGCCACCAAAAGTGGACACCAGCCTCTCTGGTAAGGGATTCCTCAGGTACGCGCTGCTCGATCGGCCATTGCAGTTAATCTGTCCGAAACCACCCGCGTCGCCGGATGCACCCCCAGACACCCCCATCATCCCCGTCTGGGGATTCATGAAGCGCTTAGGGGAGCAGCAGCAGCCCATCACGAGTCTTCCGGCAGTTCGACTGCTCGACGAGGATTCGACGCTTAACATCGACAGATTCAAGCACGTACACATCAACTTCTACACCTGCGAGGTCAATATGCCCTTCACATCCGAGCGTTACTTTTACGTCTTTCAAGTTTATCTCGCAGGTAAATTTCAGCAGTTTTGCTGTATTAAGCATTCCTCTGGTGTGGGAGTCAAATTGAACTTATGGCTTCTGAGGTAGAGTGGAATAAAGAGAGGTTAACTGGAAAAACAGGAAAGGCCCCTCTTTCATAGTTTCAATTCAGTTCTAAGAAGTCTTATTTTACGCGACAATCTTGGATGGCCGAATTGTAAATGAGGCTTCATGTTTAAGTCGAAATTTAAAGGGCAAAAACTTTTAAAAAGAACTATAAAGATGGTACAAATTACACTGTTATTTGAACCAACGGCATATGTTTAATTTTACTCAATCAGTTATTTTTTGTTATCTCAAGAACTGTATACTCCAAAACCGTCTAACTTCGCTCCACGTCCGCGACAAAATCAACCGCTAGCTGTTCGCTTAGGGGAGAGACTTGAGCTTCGGTACTACGATGACCTGACCCCTTCACAATCCTATGCCAACGAGAACATCTCAAATCCTCCCCCACGGATCGAGTGAGTTTGCTAAAATTTATGCTCACAAATCGGTTGGATATAAAATGATTAAGTAAACATTGTGTCAGTATAGTGGTACGTAAAGTAACGAAATGAGGCTTCTGGTATTGACCAATGGGACGACTGAGTCAAGGGGTTTGTGTGCGGTTTGGCCGTAAACTTAGTGCACGAGTCTGAATCGGACGGATCGACTGGTGTCCAATGCCATACACTTTGGAATCACCACCTCAACGACCACCAACGTAAGTACCAGTAGAAGCGAATAGCCAGCGAGGCGTCCGTTAGTTGGCTTTGCGTATGGGGGGAGATGGGAGTAATGGCGATCCTATCGTCACTGTCCACTAAACACATGCATAAAACATAGTTGTGCTTGTGCCCATGTGTGTATGAGTTCGTGTGCTTAAAAGCGCACTTTAGCCCTGCCTGCATAAAACGGTTCTTCAAAACGGCTTTTCATTTTTCTTTTTTTCTAAGTGCATAAAAAACGTGGGTATGATAAATGATTTGAAATCTAACAAACTGCGATTTACTTTAGTGAGGGTTATGAATCACCGCTGTCAACGCAAGACTCACTTCATTTTAATATGTTTCAAATCCAATAAAGTGCAAACATGACTTATTGTGCTTTCCATATACTGGGAACCATCAACTTTTAAAGTGTGATTTTGCATTAATTGAATGGTGCAAGTTTCACCACATTTGCTTTAAGTTTATCACCAGACCTTAAAATTTCGGATCAAATCTCAGTTATGACGTTTATTGTACTGATAAATTTGTAGCATGCTAGTCCTTCTGATACATGACTTTGCATCCAGGATTTAAGTGCAATCGCATAGATCACTTATCTCTCAGCTGAAAATATCTGAGTGGTCAAGTTTACAAATTCCAGCATCACTACTCGAAATAGGTGTCAAGCTCTTTGGGAGACTACTCCCTAGAAATTCAATTTTTTAATTGCGCTCCTTCCACGTAGGTGGTTCCGACATTCTTCTGGCCATCAGGACCCTATCAGAGTCCCCGCGCCACCAAATCCCCACGCTGAAGCCAGCACGAGGGTGTTTGTGAAGAACGGGCGACATCTGGTGATAAGAGACGCGACCGAGGAAGACAGCGGCCCCTACGAGCTGGTTCTCTCCAGTATTGCTGGCCGTGTCGCCGTGCCCTTCCAAATCATGGTCTCCTGTGAGTGCACAATTGATCTTCCGCTTTACTTCCACACGGATCCTTGTTGGCTGAAATACGCGAACTGTCGCCGTGGCGCGATGTCTTAAGTTCAGACAAGCTGTGCTGCCGTGATGATAGCGCGTTTTGGCCGTACTCCAGGCATGGGAATCCTGATACAATCTTGTGTTGCGTCTGGGAGAATTAAATAAACACCGGGAAGCCAACAAAGAAGGGTTTCTCTTAAATACGGGCAGTTTTTTGGGAAAGCAAGCCATTTATAGCTAATCATAATCTGCTTATTTACTATAGTTCCTCCTGAATTTGAACCCGCCAAAGAGTCGCAGACGTTGGACGAAGGCGAAGCCCTGTTGCTGAGCTGCCATATCCGTCGACGAGCAATCCCTGGAAGTCGCATTTACTGGGAAAAAGATGGGCGGCCACTGGTCAACTACGGAAACGTACGTTTTACGTCTTCCATATGTACAGCGTTTTATTGGAGAGAATTGCGCAGTTTGCAAATGCTCTGGTCAGTGCTCGCTGCTACCGAAAGCTCGTCTAGATTTTTTTAACAAACGCGGTGGATGTGGATAAAGCGTGATGTAGCCACCTGCATATGGTTATGTTTGCCATTGAAGCACTTTGTGGACTGGATCGCGACCACTTCGGTAATTAAGAGGTTGTCTTGCACGTGTTCGGAATTTGGAGTTAGTTTCCCCTCCTCATCTGCCCTGGAAATTAAAACGAAGTCTTAGATGGAGGCATTGGAGTTTATATGCGAGGCTCCAGCACCTCGTTGTCTTAGACAGTGCCTTGTAAGCGTCATTTTCGTCAAGGTTATGAGGAAGGGAAAGATTCGCATCATCAAAGAATGTCAGTCGCTCACGTGACTTACAAAACACCGTTGGCTTCCTAGTTTAGGTGGGAAAAATCTGGATCATTCAGGCGTGCCGCGTGTGAGACTCTTCAATAGTAATTCCAGTTTCAATAAAAAAAAATGTGCCCCAAGAGCTGTTCAAAGGCCATCAAAATTACTAAGTATTAAGTTTGATATAATCTGAATGTGAGACACTTTCTGAAGTGGAGATCACGGACTTGATGTCAGCCATCAAAATGAATAACAAGTTTCTTGAAACCTCTTTAGGATATCTTGGCAGAAGGTGACGGTGAACGCCTGCGCCTTCCCCACGTTACGGTTGACCATCAGGGCCGTTACCAATGCTTCGTCTTTACCGATGGTTATCCTAAGAAGTTTCCTGGCCAGATGCAGCACATCGAGGTGCGCGGGCGTCTTCAATTCGTCAGGGAAATCAAGGAGCACTTTCTTGAGGTCAACATTCAAGGAAAGTTGACCTGTAAAGTGCGCGGATATGGCCAACTCAACGTTGACTGGTTCCGCAAGACTGCAAACGGCCTTGAGCCGATTCAAAAACCCAATCAAGTTGAGAATGGCGTGCTTATTTTCCAATATGTCCAAAAGCAGGACGCAGGGGAATACGTCTGCATCGCCCGGTCAAATTACCGCGATGAAGAGATCCAGATGACGGTTAAAGTTATTGTCGGAGGTAGGTTTTGAAACAAATAATGCATAAGATATATTGTGAAGTACTAATGTCGGCTTTCGGTTTTAAGAAAAGCCACGGATTTCCGAAATCAGCACAAACCAAACTATTCAAGAAGGCAGTCGTCTGGTACTGAATTGTAAGGCTTCTGGAGACCCACGACCTCAAATCAGTTGGATCGTCAAGAAACCAAATGTTCGAGATCCTTTCATCTACTCTGCACTCATATCCGGCCAGCCAAACACTGAAAATATTTTAGAAAACGTTTTTGACGCAGGAAGAGTGGGAGGCGAAGATACCGGAGGCGCTCTCATCAATCCCGGACCTCTCGATGATCGAGTCCAGGTTCTATCAAACGGCAGTCTTGTCGTCAACCAGGTGCTATTGAAGGATGAAGCGGAGTATATCTGTATTGCAGGGAACAAGCACGCAATCCAGACACGCCAGGGTGTCCACGTCAATGTTCTTAGTACGTTCCTCTGGTAACAATAAGTTGAAGAGGTGAAATCAAAAGACACTTTTGTTACCTCTTACCTTTTGTGTAGCCTGCCTCAAGTAGCGTGCTTTTTTGCTTAGCTGCCGATGAATACGCTAAGCTGGAACACGGGGAGGAAAGTTTGAGTCCGGGGATGGTGAAGACAATCGTGATTGTCGTCAACTGCGCGATCGCTTACCTGGGTCTGATCTTCGGTCTGACGGTGTACTGCAGCATTCGGTACCTAAAGAACCGCCGTAATCGTGCCCAAAATGGTGAGTGTACTACACAAACGTTTCTCGAACACTTCATGATATTTGTGGGCAATCAAATAATCAATCTTTGCTAATCGAATTTTGATACTTCTTGGATGGAGGGTTTTACCTAGACTTGCTGGAACTGATTGTTGATCTTCTGGGCTTCCCTTATTTTTGTCAGTTCACTTTTGCACACGACAATTAGTTTGGTTGAACTTTGTTCATTACTTTTTCTTAGCAAAGACTCCGGAATCGGGTCACTTGATTGCGCAGGGTGCTCCATCTCTAACCCAGGATAACAACTGTGCTCTCCTCCTGAATGACGAAATGATGACAGCGGGTTCCAGAGCACCTACAAGTTCCCCGAACGACACGTCGGCCACCGACTTGGGTGTGATGCAGAACTTCAATTACCGTAACAACGGCAGTGCCAAGGGCTACCCACCAGGCAATAACTTTCCCATTGGCGATGGACCACCTCCACCGTCCCGACAACTTCTCCCCACCAGTGGATACGCCTCCAACGATCTGTCGATGGCGACAAAAAACGGAGGCAGTACGAGCGGGCAGGCCTACCCCGTGAGTGTCACTAGCACTACCACGGGTGACTCGTGTGCTTCCAGGATGGTGACGGCGCCCCCTCCAACTCCCCTAGACTCCCGATCCCACTTCAGTGGACTCTCCTCTTCTGGCAATTCCGCCAGTGCCTATTCGCGCTCCCTCATTAGTGGTGCCTCGAATAGCACTGGACCGCCATTTTCAGGAGGGGGCTATGCCGTGCACGGTGGCATGGTCCTCAATGGGACGGGCACACTCGGTGGCCAATACCCCCCACCAGACATGATGGCGTACAATCACCGTGACTAGAGTGACAATAAGCCATAAGAACTTATAACAGTAATTTAATTTTGGGTAGGTTATTATGTAATTCTCGTATTAAGTGTGTATGATAACATGTAAAGGATTGGTTTTGCAAACTGACTTGAAAAATTTGTGCCTCTCTTGACTGGCGTCAAGAGGTTTGACTGTGGTAGAAAGTTTTTCCCCACTCAAAAGAACCCTTAGTCAGCCAGTATGCTGCACCAGAACTTTAGCAAAACCCGACCATTTGTCCTTATGCACAAGGGGTTGCGACCGTTTATTCTGCCAATCTCGAGTGTTTATGGTCAGTGCACAACTTTCAGGCTTGTTTCGTGGCAATGTATTCGCGTTGTTTTACCGACCAGATTTCTAGACTGATAATAAATTGCAACTAAGGTAGGATGCATAAATCATTCCTGTAGAATCTGAGTTATCTTCCCGTAGCGTGTGGCAGACTCATTAGGCTTTACCTCATCATATATCTGTCTAGACATACAGACTCTCGTGCAGACAAAATGCGTCAATGCCACATTTATCATGCAGAAGCGTAATAAACGGCCTGTCATCGTGACAGAGACGTTCGCATGCGCGACTGGTAAACCCATTACTTTTTTTAGATTATCAGTGTCTCTGAAACTCCCCTCCGCAAACTTCTGCGCAACTCCACCGTGGTCTAGTTGGACCTCCTCCCTCTTTTTGAGCAGATTGTAACATCCGATTGAAAAGGACCTCGCGCAGGGAGACCGAGTGATCAATCGGCACCCCAGTGCTTAAGTAAAGCGCCATCTCTCTTCCTTCCCAAATGACCTTTTAGAAATCGCTGGTGAGAACGGTCCATCCGGTGAATGACCTCGAGAATCTTGAGCCCAACTCCATTCAAACCATGTCCAACTTTTAGTGACACCAACTATCTTCTCATTATCTTTTTAAGTTCATCAAATAGCCCAGTTTTTTCACTTGAATGCCTATATTATGACGAAGCGAACTAAACAATAGCACCCAATCGCGACGGTAACTGCGATTCTGATAATTGAAGGAATGACGACGTTTCTGATCGCTGCATTAAAAGGTGCCACGAGGGGACAGCCATTTTGCCAATAAAATTAGCTGCATTTATTTTCTGCCTCTTTATCGGTTTCGTGTCGTTAGAAAACCAAGGACTTGGGCTTCTTATTAGCCATTAAGTTAAATCATGGATTGCATAAATAGTCATTTGAATTACGTAAGCACTGCTTCGGACACTTTACTCGGCTATATGTTTCTGACGATGCTAGATGACAACATCGTTGCTGTTTCTTTCACGTGTCGCTCTGAAGGTAACAGGGAACAAGGAATTCTCTCTTGCTGCGTGTTTTTTCCACGTCCTAACTGATCGGAGCTATTCATAAAAACCTAGTTGATTTAAGAAAACTACGTTCAGGACACCCTTCATAGTCAGCTAGGTTAATTTTCGAATTATATATTAGTGGAAAAAATTGGGATAATCGTCCCTAGAAAAACTCGGTAATGCTGGTATTCTCCGTGTTAATTAGAGGGATCGAATACTCTCCACTGCAGAATTGTACGACATTCCTACAAACTTAGGTACTGAAACGATGAGGCGAAAGTGTGACAGTTTAAATGCTAATGTAACTAGTGGTGGCGTGTTTCTAGAAATGGCCGGGAGAAATCGAGTGCATAGACCCTCGAGTGGAACTAAAATTGAAGTACTGCACCGTGTACTCCGTAAACCATCGGTCAAAACGGTGGCTCCAGTGGTTCAGTGAATCCGAAATGCATCTCCTTAAACGCGCATAACACAGTCCATCCCCAGTATACACAAAAAGTCGTTATTGTGCATTATTGTATTGCAGATAGCCCTTGGTGAAGGTTCCTTGTCACTACGGGCACGTGAAGTGCTACGGATAGGTTTTCAAGCCCTAGGTCTTCCTGTCTTCTCTTCATTTATCGACCCTTATTGGATTTGTCACCGGGACCACGTTTCTTGGTGCGCATTTCAATTATCTGTTGGGACTGCTTTTTCAGAGCGATGCGACTAGGCGCGCCACCATCGTCGTACAACATGTCGTCATCGTCTAAAACAGGGAAACCAATTCGTCAGACGTAAAATTTGACGAAAATTTAAATGATTTAAATATGGGCAGATGGAGTCTTTTGACTGACCTGATTTTCTATTCCTTGACGGCTAGAAAACATTTCGTGGGTAATGCATCACAAATTTTAATCAGTTTTTTTAAGATCCCTGTGGTTGTGGTCTCTCCCGGATATGGCTAGAAAACATTAAGTCCCTAATGGATTTATTGCCATTGTATTTTTTATTGGGTCAACTCTGATTTCAAACAAGAAACTGATTCCGTGCGCCCAGTTTCGTCAAATACTTTGGTGACAACAAAAATTCTGCACGACATTGAGGTTTATCTTAATTGAAAACTACCCCAACATGCTTGTTTGCAATACGAGCAGAGTAACCATATCGAAACTAAAGGTAAGGCGACTTCTGGGGCCTGTTTCAACTTATTAAACAGATTTGCACTGAATCGAACTCCTCTACTTGACAGTTTTAATAGTCGAGGATGCCACACGTCAGGCCAAGCGTCCAAGTAGCATCAATATTTACCGGCGTGAGCTTGACTCACTCCGCGCCTCCTAAGACCATTCACGAGATTCGTGGACGCGCGCAATCTGTCGCGTCGTCTCTTTTTCCCAAGTGCGACATGCAGGCCTCTCGCATCGCCTGCCCACTCTACAGCACTCGCTCATGCACGTCTGTGATTAAAGCACCTAGCACAACGAACTTAGCTTAAGGCCTTTTTTATTTCGAAACCTGAACATCGGTTTGACTGCAGATAAAATTGAAGCTTTCACTGGCGGTCACACATGTTTCCCAAATTGTTTTTTCTTTACAGCGATGCCTGAAGGCGCAAAAGTTGCCACAGGGCTCCCTTAGTTGTGGACTGACAACATGAAAATTTAAATGTAAATCGTCTAGCCATAGTCATTGTGCCGCGTTAAACGTGAACCATGCATAAGATGTTGCAGTAACAGAAAAGTAAGTCTAGGGTAGCGTCGACAGGTCTCACGAAAATGGCAAATTTATGGGCAATCATCATTTCCATGGGAGTTTGGCCTCGTTTAGTTATTGTAGTCATTAATTCACTTAATGTTCTAACCAATGTTCCCTCCCACACAAGCATGATCGTGCCTCCTTCCTTTGTGCTTGGTAGACATTCACCACTGTCGACTTGGAATGCACACGTTAGCTGATTCAAAACGCATTACCGTCAGTTCGAAATCCCAAAAGTGGCAACAGGCCTCCACGCAACCCCCAAAAACTCAACAGATTACTGTCACTCCATTGGGAAGAAATGACATTCGTTGGGACATTATTCTCATTACTTGATCGACTGGCAAATAGTGCTATAGGGACACAGACGCCGTGGTCACCGTAAGCAAAGGCTTAAATAGTAGGTGTTCCGCCTCCTGCAACCCCTTCAAAGTGCACAACTTTTCACGCAAACCAGAACCCCATTCGCCGTGTCTTTCTCACACTCTTAAATTGATTCCAGACAAACGAACATAGCAGTGCTAAAGTAGCTGTACAACGTCACTAAGGTAGCTCATATTGCCTGACGTAATCTCGATGCCTCAAAATTTCATGTCGGATCAGCAAAAGGGGAGGCAAAACAGAGACTATTAGCGGTAGCACGCATTCTCTACTGAAAATACAATTGTTAAACTTGCATCCCAGTATCAGGCAGCCCGCAGTGGCCCCAAGTAACTCTGTCATTTCGTTTTCCGCGACAAAATCACAAGCCGAGAGTTTTCGAAGTGTGTGCAAAGTCCTCAGGCTATGTGAAACACAAAATGAAGAAACACAACAAGTGTTGCGTTTCGGGATGTCGGTAAGTCAAGCCTAAAACCCAATGGCAAATGTAAAGCAGAGAAGAGTCTTGGAACATTAAAATGAAGTTTGCTAGTAACCACACCTGCCCCCAGCAGGAAACATAAGCACTGGTCCAGTCTAGTTAACCTTGCCCTCGATGATGACGCTTCGCTGCACGAAAGCGTATATCCCAGATTAGCGAGTGACTGCATAAACAGTCGTGACGTAGGCCCTCGAAATGACAGATACCTAATTCAAGCACAGTGATGTTAACTCGGTTAGATCAATGTTCGGACCTCTAAGAACTATCCTCTATTCTATTAGCGTGGGCCTCTACAACCAGGTGACCGGCCATTGATGAAAGCTGACGGCTAGGCCAACAACTGTGTGCTACTCGACTTTTGAGAATTACGCAGCCTGATTATGCCAGCCTGCCCACATCACAAAAGAACGTGGTCCTAAATTCCACCTGCCAGAAGCCCATTCCTTAGCTTGTTGGCGACGCACTAGCTAAGAGCCCACTTCATTGGAGTGAATACCTATCGGCAATCCAAATTGATGCCAAAGACCACAAGAACCACGAGGGATCTTGGATCCTCGTCTATTGGTCGACTTTGAGTAGCCCGTTTCAACGACCACAGAGCTTCTAGCCTCAAATCTTCACCAAACGTGTCACATTCGTAGCTGCTACAAAAGAGTTCACTGGGTAAATATGAACAGGCCATATCCACGCAGAAGTGGGTCAACGCTTTCAATCCACAAATGAACGACGGCGTGACTGACATGCTAAATAGGGGGATATTGCAAAACGGTATAATGTACTTTTGTTATCTCGAATATGTAGTTACAACAATTTACAAAATTGAAAACAAGAATGGGATGGCATCAAGAAACATTTGGAATTATTGTGCACTACTCAGCCCTTGTCGCCATACGTGACAACTCCCATTATTGCTTCACACGGTGCCAAGCCATTGGGCACAAGTCGTACAACATTTCCATCTTGGCCGTCTAGATCTCGACAGAAAGCTCTCACATTCGCAACTACGAACTCACCGCGACCGACGTCAGAATTTCATATTTTCATAAGACCGAAAACCACACCATAACTACTCTAAAACAGAACCGTAAACGGTTACATGGCGGGACACGTGGACTCAATTGCGGCAGTAATTTGTTTAATATCAATTTCCAAAAGGCGCGTAATTTGAAATATTAAACGAAAATGAATAAAGCTGTTCATACCGTCAATAGGAACATCCTCGAGGTCTTGTGGAAAAACGATGCGCGTATTGAAATCCGGTACCTTGGTTTCTGCCTTCTCAAAGAACTGAAATTCCAAACAAATTATCCTGAGTACGGTCAGTTACTTTAAGTCAAACCGACAAAAAGTTTTGGTTGGCCTGATGTCTGAAAACTCAGGCGACCAAATGCAGCTCAAGTGGTTTTAAATTTCATGGTTAAGATGAGCGGAGAAGAAGAGATTGATGGCGTAAGTTGGAAGGAACAGAACCTTTATGCAAGTCTACAAATGTCTACCTGCTCGTCGGCATTTCAAACCCTTATATTTAGCCCTTGTGAAAGGCTCAATAAGGACCATAAAATTGGATTCTACCAAGTAGAGAAATTAAAGAGATAAACAATAAATGAAAATGCAGAGAAACTCACCGCGTTTGTACTTAGTAGCTCGCGGTTCTAGGTGTTAAAGAAAACAATATAAATATCGTTTAACAATTGCAAAACAGGCTTTGTCAATACCAGTTCCAGCTCGGAATTAATGCAAGAGACAAATATTACAGATATTAGTTTATTTTGTGAATTGATGATGCCCCATTTTCGATCCGAAATAAATGATGTTAGACTGATTTTCCATAGAAAAAAGTCTACATTACTACTTTATAGCCTTTAATAATTTATAACGGACGAAAGCTTTTGAGGCCACTCAGTGTGGCATTATTTTTCTAGCTAATCCATCCGTTGATGTCGTTTGGCGGAAAAAGCCCATGGATATTCTTTTTTCCGCCAAGATATTGCGTTCAATATTGCATTGTCATCACGGCAACCACTGATCTTGAATGAGGTGTTCTCACGTGATTAGCGGACTTTATTCACCGCCTTTGGAATAATTGAACTTCTGGCACCAGTCCTGCATTCCTTTTCGATGAGCCTGTGACTTCAGGATTGCAAGTAGCTGCTCACACATTGGTCGATGACCATTTCCGCAGACGCGCTAACGTGTTAGCGTGAATCATGCACCATGAGGACGTAAATTACGGGTATTGAATGTAGACTTAAAGCCCACAATGACCGCCTTCAACTAGCATTAAAATTGCGTCCAGTGGAGTGTTTAGGAGACAAAAGATTTACCGTGAGTCTAAATCGCACAGTAGACGTTCGGTTCAATTTATTGAATAAAAACTGAATATTTTCAGGTTTTCATAAGTCATCCGTTGCTGTTAGTTCGTCCTCTACGACAAGGTGAACTTCCTAAGCCTATGTTTCACAATAGTAGGCCATCAAATAGCAGGTCAAAAGGGTTGTAGCAATGGATAGCCGCTCCACAATTCGTGTTCCTTGTTAATAGTGATAGAAACAGAGCACAATTTATATGGTGAAGGGAGAGGCAAAGTCTGATCGCCAGCCAGACTTAGTATGCCATGCTGCGTTTGTATATGCGTAATCGTATATACAATGAGGCTTACTGAGGCCCAGAGGGAGTACAAGTCCGCATAAATTGTTGGTGAAGGAAGAGCTACACAGATCGCCAATCAGATGGTAAGTAATCGCTCACTATGTCCTTAATACACAAATGACTTACATTAGAAATCTCTACTTTGTTGCTCTCTTCTTCACAGTCGTAATTTGACAACGACGAAAGCAGAAGCTTTACTTTCATTGAGCAGCCTTTGATTAGACCGAGCGTTAGATCAACTTGGTCTGACTCCGAAGAACTTTCCTCAGTAGACTCCTCTAACTTTTTCGCGGGGGGCGTAGACTGCGAATCTACGAGCTCAGGTGCATCGTCTGGGGCTACAGTACTTTCGTCTGGATTCGCAACTTCCTGAGTCCCGGTTTCTGGGGGTGGCGAAAGTGCGGGTAAAGTTGTGCTGTCTTCCGATGCTGAGGGTAGCAGGATGTCACTTAATTTCTGGCAAATGTGTAGCATTCCAGCTTTGCAGCGAACCATGAGACTGCTGAGATTGGCAAGTTCCTGCTGGAGGGCCGCGTGTTCTTTTGTTGCTTCCTTAACCTTTTCAGTATATTCATTGACCATCGCTTGATTGCTAAAATGAAATTGCTACTTAAAAGTAGTGAATAAACATCTAAAACACGCAAAAACAAATGTAGTCAACTGACCTAACTAAATCCGATTCCCCATTGTACTTCAAATCTTCCCGTTCAGACTCCAAGACTTTGTGGTTCTTTCGTAAATCAGCAACCATTGCTTCTCCTGCAGTTTTAAGTTCAGTGAGATAGTTCATGGTCTCAATCTGTGAGTTAAATCTGGCGACCATTTTTACGGCATCCCTGACACCGGTTACATCGCGAATCACGCGATACATGTCTTCGTACATTTTTATCTTCTGCAGCTGCTCTTCTTTAGGGCCAAGCGCATTTATGGCAACGTTACTATGACCATCCTCGGAAGACGAAAGCGTCATCTAAAATTGTTTAGCAGGAACCTACATCGAAATATCGTTGCCAGGACAACGGATGTAACGTTAGAGCAACTACTGAAGAACGAGGATTATGAGGTCAACAAACGATTTTAACCTGGAGGCCAAACACCATTTAGCACAACACATAATTAGCTATGCGAAGTGATTTCATAGGGGCACTAAAGAAGTGCATTTCATGTGGTTCCTAAGGACGTTAAATGACACTACTGTCCAAATAATCGAGCAATTTTCATCTCAAGTAAAACAAAAAAGACAAGCACGACTTATTACTGCAGAGCAGTGGTAACATAAGTTTCAGCACGAATCGTGTTCTAGTGGACATTTAAATGACCAAATATCGAAATCACGGATCTAACAATATTTGAATTCATTGTGATTCATTAGGTTTCTATCAATCACGAATCAAGAGCGATCACACTCGTGTACTGTCCATTTCTTAGACCAAAAGTTGCCAAATAAGCAACGCTTCTATTGTTGTACTATGGAACATGAACCGATAACAGGTGAAATAACTCAAGTTTACAATAATGTTAGTGTGTGCGAACATGCAAATTTTATAAACTACTAAAATTAATAACAATAACTAAAAATCAAATTTAATTTGTTTCCTGACGTTATAACTTAGCTTACTTTTACAGTATAGTTAACGTGTTCATTTAGGTGATCATAAGCATTAGAAACAGCACACATAACATAGATCAAATACCAGGAATAAAGATACAACCTTACTTAAATAAAGTTATGAACGGACCATTCTCTTATCATTCTGTTCCCGGTCACCTTTCTTGTCTTCAGCTACTTTTTTCATTGCGGTTAATTCAAATTCCCGTCGCTTTCGTTCAGATCTACTTAATTCTTCTCGATACTTTAACTCCTGCATTGCAGAGTCTTTGGCAAGAATGGCATCGCTATGCATTTTATGTAAATTTTCTAATTCTTTTTCCGCATCCTTCAATTGAATTTCGAGACTGTTTAAACAAGTTGGAAAAGTGAGATGCTCCTAAAAAGCTGGTATTTCTAAATAATCATACCTCCTCCAGTTTAGACTTGATTTGCTTGTATGTACGGTATATGTGGTCAGCCTCCTCACATTTCAGCTTGGCCTTATCTATATTATTGTCCAAGTTCCTAAGATCCCTTCCCAAGTCACTGCTCTTCATTAAATTATCCATTTTAACCTTAGTATCATAGGTCTCACAGTATTTTCGCTTAAGCTGATTCAAGTAATCAATTTTTTTATTCGTTTGGTGTTTTAACGCATTTAGCCTTTTCATTGCATCACATGTGTGATAATCCATTGTATCAATAGCTTCCTTGACCAAGTTACAAATTTAAAAAGAATCTACTGCTCTAGTTTTATTGCTAAGCCGAGCGCGTTCCTCTGGTTTACTTTGAAATACATGGTTAATTATATGTTCATCAGCCTAGAAATGATAAAACCACTTTATACAAACCGCCAATTTTTCTCGTAATGTGTTTCTTAGTGTTGCATTTTCAAGGCGCACTTCAACAATTTTCTTCTTACCATCTGTCAAAGCCTGCAAAGCACTCTCATAATATGCCTTCCGGTCACCCTCTAAAGCAATTAAAAAAGAACCAAAATACCAAGTAAGTTTAGTTTCGCCTTTATTTCTTCAATTTTTTGGTTCGTCGTTTGCAGCAATAATTTCGGGTCAGCCTTTGCATCATTCATTCTCGTGACAGTCGAAAGACGCGCCTAAATTAAGCGTCTCAGCAACCTCTTCTAATCAACAGGCGCTGTGGACATTTAAGTAATAACCCTTCGTAAGTTAATGATCCGCGCACTTAAATATGCATTCTAAAGTTGAAAAAAATTATAAAAATGGTGATGAGACATGCACAATTTGCAGAATAAATCAGATCACTTCATGGGTGTAAGAAAAAAGTTAAAATTAGTGCTAATAAAAACAAACAAACTAAGGTCACTTATTACGCTAATAAATCATTTCGGTATCAATCTGGTAAATATGAACTGAGTTCATTCTTTAATTTCCCTGAAGCATTCACCACATTAAAATGGTAACCATAATTTCAGAACATATTTTGCAGCTATGACGAGCATCAGCATATTTTATCTATGAACAAACCACGAGCAAACCTCGACATGAGCTCGCCTAACTTCTTTATCACTGCTACCTGCCCATATTTTGACTTACCCCGTATACACATCTGTGTACCTATAAAAACCAATGTTGAGTATTCTGTCCTTCCTATCGCACTAACCAGGGCTGCCAAAAGACGTCATCATTCCAGTGCCCGTCTGCAAATTTTCGCCTGTCCCAATCGTGCGTAACACACAAAATTGCTAAGCAAACTAGTATGTGGTCGTTCTCATTTGTCTCCACAGGTATACTGTCAGTGTACACTTTAAGTTCAACCAATTAAATTATATTTGTCATTAAGTTAGTGGGGCAGAGGATTCTAGTTGAGGAACTTCAGCTATTAAGACCTAGAATACTTTTAGTTCCTTCGCCTTCGTCAATCAATAAGACAAAAGAAATACTTTTATTTGCGTATTATGAATTTTAAAAATTGATGCTTTGAAAAAAGTTAAAATTTAACGTAGTTTGACAAAACCTAAAAAAATGGATGTTTATGGGTTAACCAGATCTTAATTGCATTAAATATAGTCTTCCCATAACACCAGTTATGATGTTAGGGATTTTTAAAAAATCGTAACTATCTACGAAAACTGCGTACGCTTTTATGATGCAAGCGGCAACCCAGTTTCAACTGCCTATATATTGCTCCAGAAAACTTAGACGGAACAGGTTGAATCACTCTGATGCGGGCACTAGTAATTTAAACAGAGATTTCAGCAATAATTTAGCTTGTGTTGTTTTCAAATCCGCTGGCTGCTCATAAATACAGAAATGGACCACAAAACCTCTCAGAATGCGGCCATAATACTGCAATTAATTACGCGCAGTAAGTTAGTAGATTGCTAACAAGCGTAAGTGAAGCTTATCCAGGAGTTGGTCGGATTTCATCTGATATCGAATACGGCTGACGTTCGATATTTAATTATGCACTCTGTTATAAAAGACTTGGACGGTCAAATGTAAAAAAAATCGCTATTTCCGCTTTCTTCTCTCTCGCCTTTTTTCCCGAACTGTTACGGACTGGCAACTAGCAGGGTTGTGAGTTGGTGCTAACGAAGCCGACAAAAATCAAATCCATGAAGTTTATCTTATCCAAAGGAGCTAATCACTAGAAATCACCAAAAAGAGGTTTTGCAAAAGGTACCTTACGGATTTGCAGCGTCGTCTTACTCGGCAACTTCAGAAAGAAAATTGCAGAAGCACTAGATTATTGTCACGAAAGATGTCATTCTAAAGCTCTACATATGTGAGACTAATTTACATGAAATACCTACGCGAATCAGACTGAAGCTTTTAACACATTCTCAGCCGCATATTCTTACTAATGAGGTGTGTAAACTAGAGAGACTAGACAAAAGTATTTAATGTGGAGTGACTTCGGGCGGTAGTCAAGGCACCTCACAGATTCAATACTTTAAGCGTCAAATCGACATATTGACCAATGCTGCCCTGACAACACCAATCCTCGTGTTAATTACAGAGTAAGCCCATGATAATGACTGAGCCCCAGGAAGACCTTCAACTAAATGGACACTGTGGAAATGGGAGACAAGCGAATTAGATACAGCCATGATGCTACTTACAAGCCTGTAGTAGACGCAAATGTAACTGATGAATACTATGTTCCTCACCCATATCTGTACGATTATGCTGGGCCCAGTGATAGTCTTCGAAGAGTGCTAATAACTGATTTTTAAAAAAAATACTCTAAAAGGATGCATGACTACTGGGAGGAATTCCTCACCTTTACAATAAGCGCGAAACTATTTGGCCAACGCCGCACTGAAAGAACATTCGCTGGTGTTTTAATAACGTATTAAACCATCCAGAGGGATTTGTGGGAAATCGTTCAGGCAAACCACACAGAAGCAATTAGTAGGTTGCACGCATGCACTTATAGGTTCCAAAATTCGTAATCACCAAAAAGGTGCCATAGAAACGGTTATGGGAAACGTTGAGCTGTAAATTAACTAACAAATGATAACGTTCTTAGAAGAACTATCGAAACTACTTATCTGGTAGATCATTTTCCTAGATTTAAGCCTGCCAAAGAGCACGCAAAATGCATCTCACCATTCCAAGGCCAATGTGAATAAAGGGGATGGGAAGGACATCAACTTCATGAAAAGACAATAAAGTAAGTGAAAACCCACTAACATGGCAGTTCGCATCTACTTGTAATAACCCGTCAACCCAACTAGCCCAAAAAACTACCCACAGCAACCAGCAGTGAAGCACCAACGTACCCGCATCTGATGAAGACGGTGCTAGATCTTGCAAATATGATAAAAATTATCCTACATGTTAGTGGCTTAAATAAAAGCATGAGTACATGTAGCACCAGGCACAGGGCAACTACATTAACGCAGAGTGCGTACATGTGTGCATGTGAAGAAGAGGGGTCGAATGAGATAACAGTGGGGTGAATGGTGAAGGGGGAGGAAGAGGATGGTGCAAATATACAAAGGTTACCATCGATAGGTGCATCCGATCGCAAAGAGAATAGGGACTAAGTGATGGGGTACATAAGGCCTTCGGGCAATAAATAAACTCAGGAGGTCCGGTGGTTGGCATCGCTTGAGTCGGAGGGCAGCGAGAGAGAGAGAGAGAGGCGGTCAGTGTGCTTGAGCGCCATCAGGTTGGGGTCGGCGCGCCGTCAGTTGGGGTCTGCTGTATGGGCGCATCGCCGTCCAACTGGAGATGAGGGAAACAAGGAATTCAGCGGTATCACCTTGCGCCACTCGAAATGAAGCCTACTGTGACCCGCTTAATAATGCTCGTGATATTTACCTTCGTACATATAAAACTGAAATCCCGAACGAGTAGCAGTAAAAGCATTTCACATCGGGGAGAAGAGGTGTGGGTCGAATGAGTTTTAAGGCGTCCTATAAAACTACATTAAACACAAGTATCCTTGAAGATATGGTAAATTAAGCAGAGTTAGGCTTATTTATATGGGAAGTGTTCACCATTAGCTCAAAAAATATAGCCCGTGCAGTGGTATCAAGAGCAGTCGGGCTTTTCACTGCATTTGCAAACAGTCGGGATAATGACACGGTCCGAGAGATTATTCGGGCAATTAATTTGATTCGGCATGTCGGGGGAAAAAGCCATGGTTGGTAGTGATTTAATGGCATGACGAATTCCAGTAACCGAAACGATTGCAGTGTGGCTAAAAGAAATCGCACTCGTGATGAAAGAACAGTGGCTTTCGGAAAAGGAACTGGATTGAGAGACTGCGCGAATTCGCGGGTTTGATACGCAATTAGACCACTGAATATACCTCTTTTTAACCACAGAATTTGAAATGGGGTCTTACAGTGACAGAAATGATGACTAGCGCTGCTACAAGCGGTCAAGTGGCATCAATTCACTAAAACGGCTGCGCAGTAAAACAAGAAAATTCTCAAGAAGCAAAATTAAGGCAATTTCAGGCCCTCTAAAATAGAAACGCACCGATCTGAAGACAAGGTGTCTGTACAGCCTGACAGTTCTTTGCCAGACGAGTAAGATATGCATTTCCTGATTATTCATCATCTTAGTGCACTCATTGGCTGGGAAATTTGAGGAGACACGCCTACATGACCGGAATACTACCCGCGTACTCAATAGTAGAAATGTCACCATTCGCTAACGCAGTGGGCTACAGCATTTAGCCACAGAAACTACAAGCCACAGATTACGCTTTAAGGGTCAAACACCCCAAACAGTACTAGGCATTAAGCACATCGGGCAGGACCTAGATGGAAAAACAAGGGCCACACGTGGAGGTGATTAACGTTGAGTTATTCGACACATCCACGCAGTCAACAACACGAATCACACGGGACACCAAAAAAATCAGGACAATTGCCTGTAAAACGCATTTCCAGGCCACAGTTTGCCCCCAAGAGTTATCAAGATGCCACAAAGGGACTCACCGAGTAGAAGAGAGCAAGAAACTTATCCCGAAAATCGGGAGAGTCGAGGTGCTGTGGTTGTTGGTGGTGATGATTGTTTGAAACTTGGGGTGCGCAAGGAGTAAGAACCTCGTCTTGGGCGGTGTCAGGGTGAGAAGCGGGACTCTGGACGGCGGAGAGGGGGAGGGTTAACACGGCAGAATCCGTCGCTACAGAATCTGCCACGTCAGATTCACCAATAGACTACAGAGGGAGGCAATGAACGCGCAAAGTCAAGACTAGGCTGTAGCGGTTGGCATGACAAGCGAAACGCACGTGGATTTAAATCACAATGAGATAGGAACATCATAGCAGTGGTATGAGAAATACAGCGGCGTTCTTTCGGTCAAAGACACGGCATAATTACACCTCAAGCAAATGTAAGCTGTCATGAAACCACGGAAGTTGAAAAAAAAACGCGTGGTACGGGAGTTTAAACAAGTAAAAAGGCAAACAATGTTATGCATAGTATGTCATCTTTCTTAATGGAGTTGTCATGAGTAGAAGCAGAAGATGATACAACTTACAGAGTATTGTTGCGCAGATTGCAAATATGAAAATTCAACGTCAGGGATGAATTCTTAATTGAAATATCTGTCAACACACACACCTGAAAAATGTCAGGGCTATAACTGTGAGCACCCGTCGTTTGACACAAAGTGAAGTGGATATGATCGTCGACACAGGACTATTTCGTAAACTTATGTTGGTTAAACAGCCAGGTCAGGCAAAAAAATATTGACGGGATTTCGGTTTGCCATTCAACGTCAGCGCAGTAAAAGCCTTGATCCACCGGAGGAGTTTTGCAAACCAAACGCCTAGGGCAGTGATAAGCACTACAGCTTAACTCTGTGACTGAGAAAGGGCATGAAAGGGGATTCGGAAGTTTCAGTAATGCCGTCACGCACACGGAAATGACACACCCAATGAAATATCGGTCGCCTCGAATTTAAAAAAAAAAACTAAAAAAAATACTGGAAATGGAATAACGAAACCGCGATTTATCGGAACAATACCGAGCACTCAGGCGAAAGCCTGAAAAAAAAACGCGGATTTCGGGAGCAGGGTCCCACCACCAGTGAGTCCCGGCCACAGGAAAAAAAGGCACGCTGGCCGGCCGCAAAATGCTACGGTGGGCGTGCGAGCAGTCGGCAAGCAGCTTCAGTGTGACTCACACTTGCCTGAAAACGATGCCTGAAAGCCGATGGCATTTTAGGCGATTAGCTACGAATAGGATCATCGGCTTTTAGACAGTCTCACACAAGGGGGCAAAGACACAGCAACACTGAGATTCGCGCCAACACAGGGCACTGTGCAAATACCAGGGTTAGAATTGCAAAAGTGCTTGGTTATGTCAGATTGGTTTAAAAACTAATTAAACTCACCAGTATTAACTCTGAAATTGGAAGGAAATTGTTTGTCTGTATACAATGGATCAAGCGAATTCGGCGAGATTAGAAACAGCGTCGAAGAGCTCATAGTTTATCTGGATACTCAGGCAGCCATTCAACAAATCTGTCTTTACCTCAGAGAAACCAACTTAAACAGCTTAGTGTCACCAGTACGGACCAGATTGGCTTAGGTTTTGAATTATGCTGGAATGTAGATGGCACAACGCGGGCAGTATGACCAGTGACTTAACATAAGACGCAGACACAACTGCTACCTTCCAATCGCTGATGAGATAACCCAGGTAGGGGAATGGTCAAACCAGGCATTTCGTGGAAACTCGGATCGCGATCGTTTACCTGATTAATTGACTGTCGGGAAGAACTGGATTGAAGCGATGCATCTGAGTCCACGTGTTGAGGGATGATGGGCTGCTCTACTGCCAAGCTAAAGTTCCCCGTAGAGCACCGCGCCACTTGGTGCTGTAAATGCGATTGTGCCAGGTCTATCAGGTTGATCATCACGTCGGGTCCTTGGTGGGCGACGTGCTGAAAGTCGGATGGCGCAGAGATCAGACGGGAACCATTGACGTTGGAGGAGCGGGATTTCGAAAAGGGAAGGGAGGGACCGCCTGACGTCGACGAGGAGGAAATGCCATTGCCAGAGCAAGCGTTTGACGACTGATCAAGTAACTCCATGGTCGGGAAAAGCGAGCCGCGAGAAAAGAATGAGAAGCGTCGTGATTTCTGCGAAAAAGGAACAAACAGGGTCTACTTGGGGGCATTTAACCTTGTGCAGAACGTAGTTTAAAAGAAACATTCTTGGATTGAACCCGGTAAAAAACCGTAAACAACGGAGTGAAGCAGTCTAATCGAATCAAACCCCAGAGGCCGTCAAGGTTAACGGGTTGCTTCAATTAATTAGTCTTCTCTGATAATACGCCTAAAAAAACACAGAAAATTCTTAGAATTAGTTAGATCTCCGGAAAATTAGGCGTACAACATGAACTTAAAGTCAGTTACTACGCATACACCGACAGGCGTGGCAACGAACCAGAATAAAAAGGAAGACTCACTCTGACTCGCGTAGTCGCATCTAGGAGAGAGACATTTCCCAAATCCAACTGCCTGTCAGGATCGCTAGAAGTCAGGTGGCTGAGTGGTCGAGTCAAGGGGGAGGTCAGCAAGGAGGCGTTCCGCCGGCGCTGTAGTGAAGCAAACATGGATTGACGGGGAGGGGGCAGGTAGACCAGGGTCGCGGTCGCTCCCTGGTGGCTGAAAGAACCAGCAGCGCCACCAATGCCGCCGACGCCGCCACCACCACCAACACTGCTGGACAGTTTGGGGACTGCCTGACTGCTGCCGTGCGTCATCAGGCAGAGGTAGCCGTCGGACGTGCTCAGAGGCAGAAGTCGTCGCGTGCCCGCCGCAGAAGCACTCCAGGTAGAGGTCTCCACGTTGAATAGGAAGAGGCCAGACTCGGTGAACACGTGGAGGAAGGGTTGGCGATAAGCGAACCCGCGAGACAGTGGCTTCGCTGGCCAGAAGAGGTGTGTTGGACGAGTTGGCTGGCCCTGACTGTCGATGTAGATTGCACAATCTAACAGAGAAATAAACACAAGATAGTACTGGTACTAGGGCCCGGCGCTAAGTCAGAAGCGGAAACTTGGCTTGTCAAGATGGGTTGTTTCAGGCATAAAATTTCAACTAACCACGCAGACAACTAACGTTTAAAGACGGTACTTCGGGGACTAATGCTATCAGAATTTGGTTTGTGTGCAATAAGAGTTAAGTGGCAAGACCTTGTCCTGAAAGGCCGAGATCTCAAGCTTGAGTTTTTCAATCTACACTTTTCGGTTGAAATGACGCCATCCGCCAGGTCAACAAGAGCGGTCTTGGTGGGAAACCACACTTGCGTCAAGACTCACCCGGTAAATAGCATTAATAAGCACAATGGGTTTGATTACGTCGCTAAGTTAGAGTAATGAGGGGTATTTTGAAGACGATAGCTAGCAGGGTCAGGAGGCATGAGTACGTACTGTCGAAGACGAGGAGAAACTCCTCGAAGTTCAGCGGGATGGCCATTTGGGCCTCAAATTGGTGGTGACGGAACATCAGCAGGCTGGAATCCAAATCGATGCACGAAGGCTCCAGCAAAACTGAAAGACAATAAATCGCTCTTTAATAAGCATAATTAGACCCAGCAATTAATGTTTTAGGGTGTTGTAAATTAATGTAAATAACTGACTCTTTCATACGAAAGACAACACAATGTGCACTATTCTACGTGCGATCACGACCGCCATGAATGAGAGACAGGCGAGGGCGCTGTGAGCACCCGGGAGGGGTAGTACAACCCTTACAAGAGAGACCAATAATGGTCAGAAAAGCCAACCAACTGTGAAGACAACCTAAATTAAAACGCCAACTCATTTGATTCTATGCATAAGTATGTTGGGTGATTCTGAAACCTCCGCAAATACCTGTCATTGATCCCTTGGACCAAATGTTGTAGATTACAAAGGAGCTTTCATTGCCAACAGCGAGCCAATCACCATCGCGCACGAGGTTAATGGCCTGCACCAAGGAGGGAGAGGTCAGCTCGACAACACGTCGATGTCGCGTCACCTCTCCCACCACTTCGTACACCCAGATGCTTGTGGCGCCAGCAGCGCATAACAGGTAAGTTGTGCGACCCCGCGACCAGCCGTGGCAGAGCAAGCTCACGCCCTGTTTGGGCTCGGCCACTCGGATTTTGTCGTAGTTCATGCCTTCGATGGCACCGGAGAGGACAAGGCGAAGACGGCGCTGTTTGTCTACGGAAAACAAAACAAGATGGAGTACAGTTTCCACGGACTGGCTGAACCAACTACATGCTTGAGATGTCGTGGGCGGATGGTATTATCGGACTGATGAAATATTCACACTGGCCAACTAAACCAAGTCACACAAAAATATCCTGATGATTTCGCACGAATAAGATTGCTTTGAAGAGTACGACTACTAATGCACTTGTATGTTGGCCAGGCGATTTTAATGTTCCCATGAAACACTGAGGCCCCGGGTCGACAATTACAGTAATCGATGGAGTCTAAATGCGGTGAGTCAGTAATTGATCACGTTGTGAGTGCTAGAGTTACTACACATGTTGGGCAACTTTAGTTCAAGCAAGAAATCCGAAAAAATCAGTCTAGATAAAAGTACACTGCTGCTTTTGAGAGCAAACACAAATTACCAAAAACTAGACCTACAGAAAAGAGATGAAAACAAACCTTGTATAACGGCGACTAGTTGAAGTTCCTCGGGCAGAGCCTCAACCTGGTAGATTGGCTTCTTTTCTCCAACACGAGCATAAGCTTTAAGAAATAAGGCGGATAAAATAAAATCGCGTAACGACTCGTTATTCCCAACGAAATGACTTTACGGACGGTAAAACTAGCCAAGATGCTGCAATAAGAAGCTGGCGATTTTTACAACTTACCTCGATCACACCTAGACAGACAAATTACATACTTCACAGTGGCTACTACGACGGAAATCATTGTGCTATGAACTCCGAGGAATGCATTGTGGCGCGGTAGGCCTTCTAAGTAAAAAAACGCTACGAAGCAACCCAGCTCCCATGTTTCTGTGACAGTTGTTATAAGAACAATTAGCACTAGGGAAACCCTAAAGCGTTGAAGGTTTAGGCTTAACATAAACATGGCAAGTTACATAGAAATCGAGCGTTTTTCCAAATGAAAATGACCAAAATTAGCGCATAGAGAAAGTCACAAAACAAATTGGTTTTGCGAACCTCGAAACCCACGTGACAACAAGGCCGGTGGATAATATTGCGTTGGGCGGCACACCTAACTGCCCGCAAGATTGCACTGAAAAAAGACCGCAGCCGGATAACGGTAAAGGTAGGCCTTGCTCAAGGCTGATCATCAAAGGATAAATAAAATTCGCCCACAGAGAAACGGCCTTAGAGTGAGTCAGTGTAACGAGACAAAAAGTGAGCGTTTGCGTGACAATTGACAGACAACGGATACTTCTTCCACTGGTGCATTTAGAGAGAAATATGCGGTATGGATTACTGCCCCTTCCGGGGAGACGAAATTTAATTTGCTGGTACCAAGACCGTAATCGTCCCGAAATCTAAAAAGCGCCCAACGTGTCGATCGGATATTATGAACGCGGCATCATTAACATGATAGAAACCAGCAGTTAAAGCATGTGGTTATGCTAAAAGGACGCATATCTTGTTATTAAGATTAATTAAATCTTAATAACTAATCATTTATGCGAGTGGAGAAAAGAACGTACGGCAGTGGCATTAGGTAGTATGAACAGAATTGTATCTACAAGTGGGTGTTACATATATCAAGTGTTTGAAAGGCGAACCTAGTCTGACTTTAGGCGCATAACAAATCATTTGGGTGAAGAAGGCAAAATAGGCAAAACACCGGGCACACCAGAAGGGAGAAGAGAAACGATTAACGTACTTTTGTAGCGCAAGTCGACGGTGTATAGACCATCTCCGGTACCCACCAAAATCCGATTTTCGTCTATACGAAAAGGAAGAAAATAACAATTTGCAAAATGCGACAGGAGCGGTGATAGTGAGGTGGTATAGGAAGTGAAAAGCCGAGTTAAACCAACCAACACGCACACAGACCGCCAGCAGGACAGCCACCACCAACTAGCACGTGAATTGAGGTGACTACCAGAGCAGAGCACGACTGCACCAGAAACAAGACCAATTAATGAGTGGTTTTTAGATCACATCGACATTCTGTAAGTGTAACATTGAGCCCAGGAAAACAGGGACCATCTGTGTGAAGCGGTTAGTGAAATGTTTGACGGTGGTTATTAAATCTGGGCTACGTAGGTCGCTATCCTACATCAATCCCCAGCACTTTAAGTCAGCTGATTGTCCTTTTGATTAATCTAGACAAAGCAAGGCTTCCTTGACGAAGGCTATTCATAATCATGACCAGGATAAACACCAGTTTTCCTACCTAAGATAGGCCGGAGACGCGGAAGATTGGTGAATGAGAGCACACTTAACAAGTCCAGGAGGACTCACCTAGGACACAAGCAGAGAGGATGTGCTTGATGAGAGGGAAGCTGGCGTCGGATAGGACATGGAGCTGGAGGCACTGGGTGTCAGGAGTGCGTGCGAAATTACGACTCAACAGGTGCACAGTGTCCTCTAAAGCCGCGTGCCACCGATCACACTCCTCTGAAGTGTCGAAGAGCAGGTAGATTGGGGAGTTGCCAGCGTAGTCGTCAGGGCTCACCTACAAAGGTTCATTGACATATTAAAGCTCAACTTTTGATAATCCATAAAACTAGACTCAAATGTCATCGTGGATCCACGTTTGTAGAACAGGTCTAGAAAGAAGATCGCGTTGAATTAATAAGACAAGGAAGTGTTTGAAATCAGCGACGATAGTTCCAAACAGAAAACAACGCGAAACCATTGTGCAACACTACGTGGAACCATCAGTGCGAATAAAGCAGCGGAGCGCATGTGTTTAAAAATTTGTCGTTGTGCTTTACTTTGAGTAATCGCCTTCAATGCACATGAATTCCGTGAGACAATTACAAATCGACAAGTGCCTCGTAGTTAAAACGGGTTTGAGAAACATTTGTTTTACAGAACACAATAATGTAGACAAAAATGGATCTTCAATGACTCAGAGGACCGTATTGCCAAAACCAGACAAGAAAGTGAGCCGAAAAAGGCAACGACACGCTCCTGGAAGTGAAATTTTAGACTGCGAGAAATATTGAAACAAGTTATAAAACTAGGAGACGGAAATCCACTATTGGCCAACAAAGGCGCTACCATTCCTCCACACTGACCTGATCAAATGAAAGTCCCCCGAAAAAAATTACAGGCGCTGAATGGTCTTGGAGATGCTCCAAGACTATTTTAATAAATTACTGCTATCAACAGTCACAAAAACCACGCTAAGCGTCGGCCTGTAGGGTTGCACCTCAGGCATTGGCAAGTCCTAATAGATTTTTGTCCGCAAACTGTAGTGCATATGGTGCCTTCGCAAGTCCTTTTGCTTACTCCAGAATACCCCCGTCTGGCGAGCGGCGTGGTAGCACTACCGTCTCAAATTTACGTGTGCTGCGTGTGCGGTCACATGCTGCAAGACATTAGTGACCCAGTATTAACAAGCGAAATCATCAGGGATCTGTGTCTTCGGATAAAATGATAAAGGAATTGGGGTTTCGAACATATTTCAGTTTTCAATGAAAAGATCGCTAAGCACAAGCCCAACAAACATAGCTAGGGGTGTGTTTTGTTGGTTGTAGGCGGCGAATGAAACCCATCTATTGCATTTGATTTTTCTGTTGTATGGAAAAAGCCAATAACTTCTAAGAACTGTAACCCCCCTTAAGCTACTGAGAGGCACCCCACTTGACCAAAAATCTGTTACTCAAATTTTAGCACCAGCACAAATTCAAGCCTGTTGGTGTGATAATTGTTAAGACGTTAATCCGGAATTGTAGGAGTAACTTTTAGAAAAGTCTCCACAATTTCCACCGGCCTTTTCCAATAGTACTACACACTTTGATAAAGCTTATAATTTAACACTACTACTTCACAGGGCCTCTCGTTAAATGTACACGTACGTTTTGGTGGCGTGAAGGCGATTTCATGCGCAGGTTCTGGCAAACACGCCCCTTTGATTACCAATGTTGAGGGTTACAGGGAACAGCAAGGAGAACCGTGACAGAAACAAATAAAATCCAGCTTGTCAAATGGTTTTTAGCGAAAAAGAGGACTGGGGTAAGGCAGGCAAGATTACCGAATTACAGCATTCGAAGTGGGGTTGAATACAGAGCGAAACTTGATTCCTTCGGATCTGGACAATGCCGCAGGAAACAAAATTGCACCCCTGGGTGTTTCCAAAAACTCTATTTCAAAAAGGCAACGAGAACTGCAAAATCTGTTCCGGCTAAAATACCGGCCCGAATCCGAACAAGAGGCTACCTTATAGATAGCAACCAAATATTGTGAAAAGTTAAATTGCGCAAAAGGTTGAAGGAGGCAAAGTACACGCCTTAAGTTAAGAACCAGCAACAGCATTCATAAGTTGTAGGAAGACACCAGCTTTGTTGCACCGAGTTGAGAAAAAATATAGCATAACTGCTTCGGCAAAAGGACTTCTAAAAAGGACTTTGATAAACACTATATTACAAACAATAAGACTTAGGTGAGAAAGCCGATTTAGTACACTAAAAGGATATAGGTTAGAGTTTATGTACGCCGAAGAATGTCACTCAACGAGCCCATGGAAGCGGCATCAGATTGCAGGAGATAGTTTCAAAAGTTAGACAAGGATCAAGGGACTCACTTTCAGTATCTGCGGCACTTCGGTTCGTTTGGCGTGAATAACATCAGCGTTAGACACACGCGAAACTGCGAAGCCCGAGGAGTTCAGATCGACTATGTAGGCAGGGGTGCTGCTCTGAATGTCGTAGGCCGTCTCGTAGGTGATTTGCATGGGTCCGCCGTGGGGCAGCGTAACTGAGAGGGCGCCCAAAGACGGCCTCGCAGAGACTGAGCAGACTGGGTTTTCAATAGCGGGACCCAATGTAGCCGATCGAGGGTCCCTCGAGTCGACATCTGGGTGGATGGTCTTTGCTCGACGGACGGCAGTACACTGAATGAAACACAGCATTAGGATCATGCCGTCTGGACGTTTGTTTATCATAGATGAGTTGATCCCCAATCACGAGGTCGGGAATACGGCATTGAGAATGTGGACGGTTTAAAAAAGTAACTTGCAAGTAACGGAGAGAACTAATGCCAATATATACGAGGGGTAAATCGTAGAACTCAACACTGGTAATCCCTTCAACGAGAAGTCTGCGTTTTTATGTTTAAAATATCGTTGGAATTTAATTTGGATTTTCCTCGAACTGCCGTAGATGAGCATGGGAGATTGATGCAAAGAGGCGGTGCAGTCTGGCTGGTGGAATCAGTCGGTGTGTTGCAGGAGTCGGTTCAGCAAAGACGAGGGCGTATGACCCGTGCAGCAGGGACGAACACCCTGCACTGTCACAGCCTCGCATAAACTCCTTTAAGGTTAGGTTGATGGCATTTAGAAAGCAAAGATACTGCCGTCCCCTACCTCAAAGACGCAACTTGTCCTTGGTTAAGGTCACCGAAACTGTCTACGCCTAACTACACCAGCAGCAGTAGTGCATGACGATAAATGTGCGTTATTTTCAATTTTTCACACCGCTAAAGAAAAAAAGTTGCTGCGGTACTTGTGCAAAATTAGGTGAGAAAGTGCCTGAAAGCTAAGCAGTACATTTCATGTTCTGGTAGAGGTAGAAAAGAGGGTGAAACCTACACAAAAGGGAAGCGAAACCCTCAGGGAGGTGGCCTGCGTCGGCCTCCAATATCGCATTTTCACAGGCCACGGTGGAGAGAAATGAGGGCAAACGGGACTAGGGTTAACTTACATTGGGGCGATACATATTCCAAGACAAGACTTAGTTTAATGAAACGAAAAGAAAAGTAGGGAATGCGACCCAAACATTAAATTAACCTCCAATATCCATACTATTGAGCGAACATAGTAAGTCTTAACGAGGTACACATCTACAGCTGAACAGTGCCTAAGAGGAAACCGTGACCACACAAGAGTGTCGATATGTGGTATGCATAATGATCTGCAAGGAAACTTGAAGCAAAGCAACGACTCAGGCAGCGAATATTGCAGATTTTTGTACTTCATTTACGGCGTAAGTAAAGTGAGTGAACACTTAGACTTGGTTTTAGGCAAGAAAATTGCAAGACGGCCTTGTGTGTGAATCACAAAACACTCCGGAAGAACGTGCTCAAGTTGCTCAAAAAAGCACGGGAACGAGCCAAAACTCGGCATGTGGGAGATTAACACGACAAGAGGGAAACATGACTGACACTAAACAAGCCAAAGACCGACGCTACATAATATCCAGGGTAAGTTGAATATTAATAGACAACTTATGCATCGACAATCACAGACTTAATGCATTACATGTGACCACAATAACAGTGCACGCACAAGCTACCAAAAAACATGACTACAATGCATATGAGGGTACCACACGAAAGCAAACGAGGCCCAGAGGTCAAATGAATTGAGTGCGCACTGATTAAGCGTCCGGTAGAAGCGATTTGGATATTTTACACGCAATAAAAAAATCGCAATTTTGAAGTCTACAAATACCGGAGTAGACTTTTTAATTACAATTGAGGTCAGGCATCTAGCAAAATCCGACGATGTGATTGTATATCAACGTAAACTTGATGACTTGTCATTCATCTTGAATGCGTAACGAAGATGCACTGAATTAAACGTTTCAAAATAACACAGTTTTAATAAAGATGAAAATGACCACACAGCGTCCGTAATCCCTCGAATTGTAGTCACAACTTTCTCGATTCATTTCAAATTTAAAATAAAGTTTTTCTTACCAAACACCCTTAATGCCCAATCGCCCACAAAGCAATAAAGATCTATTTGTGACTGGTGCACTTTTCCGTGCCCACAACTCACTCCACTTTGTATGTCCACCAATCATCTAGAAGTGCAACATTGACACGAGAGTGCCTCATTTTTAAAGTAACACGGCGTGCAGCGTAGATTCCTGCCTACATCCACTGCTGTTTTCTAGAAATGTTCGTCCATGAGGTAAAAAGTCCGAACAAAAAATGATACATAGGTGAATTGTCTAACAAGGCAAAAGTGTTAGCCCAAATTTCCCTGGCCCTTTTTCCAATAAGGTCGCAAAACACATACGCCAAAGGAGGAACTACAGCCCAGACGCTAGGGGTTATTTTGATCGAGGGCGTAATCATAAATGGGTTATTTGGCAAAATGTAGACAGCAAAGGCAAACCAGTGTTAGGCTAGAACGACGCATCACCAGCAATTTAGGATGTCAGCCTAGAAAGCGTCTCATTTACCAATTCGAGGAGAGTTTACCAGTTGCACAAAACGCCACCGCGTAACTCGTCTGCCCAGTGCGAGACGGGGAGGGGGTGGGCTGGGTTCCCATTTGGGCAGTTCGCGACCCGCTGATGAGACCTCGCAAGTAGAAATGTCTGTTAAAACTGAATTGCATGGAACACGTAGGACGCTTTGTTTACTATCACAATGCTGTTTGCTGATACAATACCAAGGACTCGTTTTTTAAACGAATAGGAAGAAGAGTTTGAAGGTCAATAGAGTGGGTCATTATCGGTTGCAAATCGTTTCCACATAGGTGCTTGGAACCTTGGTTTGACATGAAAAATAACCGGTTTTTTCGCCTGTTAAGATCTGAAGGTTGCCGAAAGGGTTTCATCGCAGTGTTGGATCAGAAGGGAGAAAGTGGCATATTGGTTAGTAATTATGGAAATGTCAATGGGAGATCTTGCGATGGATACCCTTCATTTGTATCACTAAAAGCGGAGAGGGAGGTTGTACATGCCATAGGTTGAGAAACGAATGCGCTAACAGCATTTTAAAACCAAGGCCGGTCTAAATGGACTCAGATTTAGTGGCATCGGACGGTAACAACACTTCCAGAATTAGTAGGCTCGTGAGAAACCACGAGCTAAACTTTGTAGCGCAAAAATAGGCCTGGAATGCTAGCCAGGCTTTGGTGACTAATTGCGCCGGCGTGTTACTCACGTCCCACCTTCGTCACCATTGTCCACTAGGTACACACAAACGCAAGTGAGGAGACGGATAAGCCCGGCGGATCCAAGTAATACAGACATCAGTTGATAACCTTAAAAGTGGTCCATGGGGAGCAAAGTTTGAGTCCACTGAAATGCGATTACCCGATTAGTGGATTCAATGAATAAAATAATGTGTAACTGTGAGAGGTGAGATTCTGCAGAATTGCGATATTGGTGCCAAAAACATCGGGATTAATTCAGTGTTAACTCGGAAAAAAACCCAGTCAATGTAGGTGCGTGAAATTTCTATTAAAAAAATGCACAAATAAGGCTTTCTGATTGTTCCCTGTCGCGGTGAATCGGTTGAAGAAGACAAGTTGGTACTGACCATGAAAAGCGACAAGTCAGAATATTTCAATACAACTTTCATTTGGCACACAAAAACAACTACCTATGAAGATCATTGACCGTTTGGAGAGAAAAACGGTTAGGGTTTCACGTACTTTCCCAGTTGACGCAGCCGGAAAATGTACTCGTTTACTATCAAAAACAATTTTCTTGACCGATAGTCGTGGGCAGAGCATTTTACCAGGCTGAGGATAGGAAAGTTACATTTACACAAAGTATGCACTAAGAGAAAAGCCTACATCGTAGATGAACAGACGCATGTCGGAGAGGAAGGCGTATTGTTGGATCCAACCTCGCTTGATGTCGCCCTTTGGAGTCTAAAATATTAAAAACGGCTTTAGAAAATTGAAAAAAGCAGTGCATGAACCTATGTGGGGAAAAATATTCGAGTCTACAAAAGAATCAATTTCGGTGGTCTTTCGGCCTAGAGCTTGATTGCACCTGCGAACGGACGATGGTTGAAGCGTGAGGCCTTGAGCACACAATCACTAACTAACAGATAACGACTGATTACCAAGGATAATTTCGGAAGAACCTTTTTCCCAGGAATATGGGTGCGTCCCGCTGTGAAGCAAGAAGTGTGTGGGTTAATTGGGTGGTTGACAGTAAATTCCAGACATTTTAGTGCGCACATACTTGCAGAGCCAAAGTAACGACATGCCTTCAGATGTTGACTACGTTTGCGCGCAGAAAATTGATGCGGGCAAATTTGGGGGAAAGGAATTACAATTTGTCAAAAGAAGTAGGGGAAGCCGACTGACAACCATCCACTGCAAAAAGCTTTAATCTAAATCGAGCTAGCCTATTTGCACGACAGAGAACCCTGTAAATGAATACCACAAGCAGAAAACAAGAAATACTAGAGAGGGCATTTTGAGGTAGCTTTGAAAGACAGTGAACATGCCAATCAATTTCATTTAATATCAAAGCATACCTTGACTGGTCCTTCCAGAACAGTGCCGAGACCACAGGCAACACCAGGGTCTAAAAAGAAGAGGTTTGAGCAGACTGATTCAGGCAGCACGTAAAATCAAGTAAGCAAGTTAACAGCCTGGAAACTAGAAAGTTATACTAAACTGGGGTGGGCGTACGCTAAATCATTCGTCAGAAACATGCCTTAAAAGGGAGGAATGTCGTGGAGTGGGTTTAGGTGAAGGCGGCAGCACGTTTTGTCGCTACAGACCCTGTTGGAGCACGATGTTTGCACTTCAATCATACAGTCATACAATTGTTACCATATTAAATGAGTTTCACATTGATTACACTGACTAAAATCGACTAAACACAGGTGGGAAGTGAAACTCAAAATTTAATGAACTATTTAGGTCAAAAGAAGACACCACGCTCTCGCACTCCTACATTTTGACCGTTTACATAACCACCTTCAAACAACCTAATGCATACAATGATTGATATATAAAAGGCTACAACACAACAGTGGGTGCTCGCTACAGGACCCAGAGTACGCCCTGAAGTCACACCTCTAAATGACTGCTTGTCTATCACTACGTAAAAATGCTCGGGCGGATAATGAGCAGCCATGTTTTGAAAAGCACTAACACGTTCAAAGCTGAAGAAAATTTAAGTCTTCGAACGGAAATCGAAGAGGTAACGATGTGATTTAACTCCGCCTCGTAGAGCAGATAACGAGACGTAGATTGACCACGACCGCACACGCACACACACGCACAAAGCGGACATAATAGGCGTATGCGCGTAGGCACTTGTGGTGCGGAGACCATTAGTGATTCACTAATGAATTAGCATCCGTCATGACGTGCTAGCGATGGAGTTGGCAGCGGCAGGAAGGAAGGAAGGACCGCATGACAAACCGCTGGCCAGTAGTCATGGTAATAGCGCTAATCTTTACATATTCTGGAGCCTTACTTGCTAGCCACACGGTAAGAACTGTCATGTCCGATAAGTCCTTCAGCGAAACACACCCATGTAAAACTGCAACTGGCTGGCACTCTATTGGAAGGGGAATCCAAAATAGCATTCGAATTGTGGTAAAGCAAGCAAATCAGAGAATAATCAAAAATGCAGATTTTCGCGTGAGACTGTGCGGTGAGTGTGGACGATGTGTAAGAAATTCGGTCTGTGGTATTACTGAGGTCGAAATTTGAGACTGTTAAGTGACTACAGAAGCAATGCTTGTCTTCAAATATCCTTTCCTATAGGGAAAATTCTTTCAGCGATGTCAGAGCAGCAACTTAATCAATGAAACTAACACCTTTTCGCGCAGTGAATGCACAATTAACGACCAAGCAATTTTTGGAATGCGTATTTTAAAAGCCCAAGATTAAAACCAGATAAACAATTTGCTAGCATTTTGCTGGCTTCAAAACATTTCTCAATAAACAGACAGACCCCCGTTTGAAAGCTCGTTAATTCTATTCGCATTGTAGCTGCACCTGCATTGCTAAAAGCACGTACTACGTGCGAATGGGTGTCTCCGTAAAAGTGACATGCCACTCGAGAGCTACTCCTCCAACACAAAAAGTCAATCAGTGAGGGTTTGTTTTGCTTAAAAAAAAGCTAATCGTAATGCCACAGTGGGCCAGTTTGGGAATTCCATTTAGGTCCGTCCACAAAATGCAAATTAGACGTGACGAAGCGATTGATAATAACGCCTACTTATAAAGAAAGTGAAATTGCATAGCATCATTTTCGCCCCAAACTGAAGCTTGGGCGGTGGTCTTACAGATGCTTAAAAAGGGCTCATTGAATAGGAAAAAAAAGTGCGAACGAGTAGCACAAGCACACAACAGGAAAGCAACGAAAGACAAATTGAGGGGATGACATCTGGGCAATTAGCGTGATCACCGGGAAGTGATTCGGAGTGCACATGCGCATTACTAGTCGCCTCGATTGGCTGGAAAAGAATTCAAGCCGTGATAAGTGTGTGTTGACTACGAGAGGTTCAAATGGGAACGGCGGCTTCCGACCAAACAAAGAGGCAATAAACTGACAATACTTAATTTCGAGGACATTTCCAGGAGACAAGAGAGTAGCACGAGGTTGATGACATATTCAATTCCTTACCACAACGATGCGCTACCATTGGATAAGGCTACGACCCAAGCACCACAAGTCTGTAGACCATAGCAAATTAGTTTAGTCAAAGTCGAACAGAGGAAAACTTCTGTTCAGGTGGAGGGTAGAAAGTATTCCCATTACCACCAAAAAATGAAAGTCAGTGAAATAATGTGGGTTTGGTTTCGGCAAATCAAAAGCACCGTTCTTGAGAAGTGTGATTTGGCGACGTTTCAGAAACCGACCAAGATATGAGACTCTCAAAATGACTACGCTGACCCACAGCGGAGTGTTCCACAAAACCGATCTGCGTTGTTCATTAGCGGCGCCAGCTATTGTGTTTACCCACATTTTCCGCTTAATCACGGGAAAAGAACTGAGTGTGGTAAAAATATGCGACTGGGGCCAGTTTCAGTCGACGTAAATTTAAAAATGGGTAGGTGGAGTGGTGTGCCAAGGCTAGTAACGGTGTCCATGCGCCGTATCTGTGGCGGATGAAAAATGGTGCACAGGGCTAAAAATTAGGCAAAATATAATTGGCTATAGACGCGCTACTAGCGAAGACGAATGCCAAAGAGAGAAGCCTGCGATAAAGGGTCGAAGCTTGGTTCTAGTGGGACAGCGAGCCATTTTGCTACACATAGGTTACAGAGTTAATATATAAGCGAAGATCTCATTTGTTTAGTACAAGGTTGGAATAGGGTAGTCGTCTTAACCGTGTCAAAGGAGAAGTAAGCGACCTGCAAATAAACAAGGAACTACTTGTGCTCACACGTGCCTTGAAATGAAAATGAGTGGATCCAGTGAAAGTGGTTAGCGAACTGGTGTGGACAAAACATGGCTACCACCAGAGTTGAGTTAAAGACAGTTTAAATGAAAAATATCCTTAAATAAGACACTTCCAGTTGTAGAAATGCTCCAAGGAGGAGCTGTTAGTGCTACCAGCGAGTTAGTTCAAGACACTGGCCTCCGGAAGTTGATCTGACTGAATGCCTCAATTAGGTGCTTACTAGGCTAATGAAGGATGACTTGGTAGAAGGAGCACGATACAGCGGGACACTGATTAATTCCTCAAGGCGATTTTGATTAGTGGTAGTTGATGCGTAATCGCAGCATCCACACTGGCGGGAGTGTCACTTGTGGCAGGAATGCAGGCCACCGGTGCGTGTGTGTGCACGCAAGTTACCAGACATTTGTTCGACTCATAAGTTATTAGCTTAAGCACGACGTCCACGTGCACACACACACGCACACACATCCAGACTACTATTAAGCACGCTTGAACATGGTTTAATGGAGTGCGAACAACCACCCTCGGACACCGAAAACCGCAAGATCAAATTGCGGTGGGAGCTTGAACAGGGATAGTCAAAATCTAACGGGAAAATCCAAAACACATAATCCCAAAACTGAACAACGCTGGTTTCGGGAAAGAGCAGTCGAATGGGCAAGTCAATGTTCTTGGCTCGTTTTTTTTTATTGCAAGCCCACGAAGAGATCGTGCGCTAAATATCGGGCATTCCAAAGATGGTAGACCAATCACGGGAAGTCTGATTTATGTTAAGCATCAGCCTCAATAGAATGACTTCGATACATCAAGGGACCAGGGAATAGCGCACAAAGCCAAGTTACAGAAAGCCCTACCGAACGAATGCACATCCGAGGGTGCAGCAGGACAAGAAACTGTTGTTGTGCCTTGTCTGCACTGCAGATGGCAACAGAAGGCACACTGCTGGCAACGCAGACCTTGCCACAACTGGCCGAGGAGGAGGCTGGAGCAGACGAAGCACTTGGTGGGCACAGCGAAAGTGTCTGGGACAAGTTTGTGCCCTCCTGATGACGCCCCACTGCCAGAGCTCGAGAGACCGCCCATTGAGACAGACTTCTCCGACTTCGAAATTTGAAGAGTCTGGTCGTTGGGTGAGAGAACGGGTTGGAGCAACTTATGCTTCTCGTTCATCTGTAGAGGGGAAAGGGTAACACGTTGGGAGAAATTCAAATTAAGGCAACGGAAATGAAAACAGAGAGGAGGATAATCAATAACTGGGTTAGTAGAGAGCGGACATTAACTGTGGATTCGCAATTCGGGATGCCCAAACCGCCAAGGGGTTATTGACGGACAACGTGACAATGTAATCGTAAATAACCAACTAGTAGTCTTCTAAATTACAATAACGTAGATAAGCCAACGAATGTGAATTCCAAATGCATAGAGAATTGTTTTACTGAAAATACTTCATCCCAAAAAAAAAATAATAAAAACGAATCAAGTTTCTGGTCAGCGCTTAGAGGCAGTCGAGATGGACTGGTTACCCTAATACTACAGTTGACTAACAACAACGTTGTCGTTTGAGCAACTTTTTATGGTGAGCCTGACAAATCTCTTGAAAACAGCAGGCAAAAAGTGCTAGCAGCAAGCAAGTAGTCATGTGTTTGCTGTGGATCCGTGGGAATGTGAGAAGCTTACGCAGAATGGGTGGAATGTCTCAACATAGAGACAAGCATTCAAACACGAAAAGTATCAGGCTAATCACCATAGAGAGGCTACTGGAATTAACAGGACTCAATAAATAGATAGAATTCACAGCCGAATGCAAGAGTTACACCAGAAAAAAATAGTAAATGTACATTAACCAACAAAGGGAATTGACCAGGAATGGAAATGACATAATGGACGTGATATTTTGGTAGGAGTGAAACGTGCATGCACAAGAGACAATTATTTCAACGGATAGAAACGTCGATTTGAGTGTGGGCGGAACTGTGAGCTTGGGACAACCTCGGTATCCTCGTAAAACTAGACAAATTAACACAACCTGGATCTTAGTGGGTTCCTTGTGCTTCTACTAAGTTGTAATTTCAAATATGGAGAAAGTCAACTTCTAAACATACCGACAGGTACCCATGGTAAAAAGATGCTAGATGAATACAGCGAGTACAATTATGATGCAATTTATGGGAGATTTGAGGATCTGCAGTTACAAATTAAAAGGCTTGGACCTAGAATCGTTGCAACACCTGTTTTTAAAGCAGCGCTGTTTTATCGTGGTCTTTCACACGGTTTGGCTGAGATTTTTCATTGATGAAAATACCGAAAGAAAACAGTTGGCTTTCTAAGGCGAACCGCGTGTGATAACTTTACACAACATGCTTTTGCTCAGCATTTGATGATTCAACTGAAGACTGCTCCGTGTACCGCCGACTTCTTGCTGATTAAGAAAACCTGAATAGATTAGAGATTCTATTCCAATTCGAGGGGAATAGGGGATGTGGCGATCTGGTCGTCAGACCAAGTGATTTTTTCTTAAACAAAATTTTGATTGTACCATGCATATAAGTTCCGTGAGAGAGCTTGATAGGCCCACGTACTAATACCACAGGAACGTTTTACGAGTCACATTTTGTGGAATTAGTCGAAAAGACAGGATAGCAAAATGCAACACGGCAGGTCGTAGTCCGAGTCGCGTTGGCTGGTGCACGATTTTGCTATCAAAGCAGCCGAGGTGGTTAAGGCCGAGCGGTTTCAATGAATCAGGGGGCAAATACTCACCAATTCAGCCCGAATGCAAGCCGATTCGTCGATTTCTGCAGTTTTCATGCGGGACCTTCGTACTTCGGTGGTTACTGAAATAAAGAGAGTGTGTCTGCTTGATGTACTTGAAGTCGCATTAGCAAATTCATGGCCTTGTAACTGCAGTAAAACCTATAATTTGCATTGATTATTACTTTCAATACATAAACAGCGACGTTAGTGATTGAAATGAAAACGCAGGACTGAACAGTAGTTATTATGATATTTTGGAGATAAAGCCAAGTCACTCGCGGTCCAATCACGCATGTTTAATGATTTATTTCGGCGCAAAAGGCTCGCGGAGCCAGAAAGTGAGTAAACCCGAGGCCGAACTTTGTGGTAAGAATACAAAGAGCCATTTTCCTCAGAAAATAAAGAGAACGAAGAACAATTTAGATTCCAATAAAGTGACTGACCACTTGATACTAAATATTGCGTTACGACTCTTTTTGAATATTTAAAAAAATCATAGAAATAGTGCCAGGACCACGTAATTTAGAATGGTCCACATATTCAGCGACGCGATTTTCGGTTAACAACAAAGTCTTCGACTTCAGCACAGCCTCGATTTCAACACGTGGAAATGCTCCAAAAATATCGCCATTCACCGCCTTTATCCAACTTTTGCTTCACTGACTTGAATGACCTAAGACGAACAACTTGGACGCGGAAGTAAGGCAGATTTGCCAGCCTGAAATTTATGACCCACTTCAGATCCAGTTAGTGGGGTTAGGTAGAATAACAAAGTATACTGGAAGCAAGTTTGCGGATGAGGAGGGCACTCAACTTCGTCTAGGCTGGAAGGGGCACTCGGGCACGGCCTTCTACTTAACGTGGAGTTTTGTTTGGAGAGTGGTCGAGACAGAATTTGAAACCACCCAGGGATCATGAATTTGACACCGACTGCTTAATGAAAGAAAATTGGGATACAGCACGATGCGTTGAAGCTAAACGCAGAAGAACAATCGCAGAAACAGTGGTCAGTAATCCTTTTACTTAGAACAAAAGCCCGATTAAGCCTCTAACACATCAGAAACGCGCACAATGAAGTATTGCATTATAAGAAAGCCATTCGACCCCAAACATACAACTTCACCATCCCCACAGACGATGGTCAAACAAAGATAGAGAATAGCCAGCAAAGCGTGAACTACTGTTTAGTTGAGCACCTGGTTCTGAGGTATTAAATTACCCCTTTTCGATGAAGATGAAATGCGCTGGTATTCTACCTAGAAACAACTTGCAGATACCCTTACCGCTAGGACAACTTACCCTTCAGAAGCTGCTCTCGAAGATTTTCCTTCTCCTTCTCTGTGTGAAGAAGCCTGTTTGAGGTATCAGCCAGACGTCTAAAATGTCCAAGAGGCAAAAATGCGTAGTAACAAGCTTTGTGCATAAGCAAAAGAGCATGCAAAATCATTCTGTAGGGACGATTACTGAACAAATTCTGACAAAACCCGGATAACTACCGATGTGCGTCGGTTCTCACATATTTTGTGAGGGAAATTATTTCTGGAATTTGGTAAACAACATACTGCGTAGGTTTATTTCCACGTTTAATTTAAGCTGTGCCACCTGTGGACTGAAAAACCGAAATACCCCAATAGTCAGCTTTCACTAGCAAAACGGTACATGGGGTGGACAAAATCGAGTGCAAGAAAGCTTCAACGCTGCCTGTTTTGAGGCTGCGATTAATGTGGAGCCAAAGGACATCGAACGTGCAACTCACGCGGACACTTCTTCCAGCTGTGCCTCCAGATCACGGGCTCGTTGTTGGGCCAACTCACGCTCCCGAATCTCATTGTTTAGTGCCAGCTGCAGATTAGAACGCTCCATCTTGCTGATTTTGCCCGCCTTGCGCTGACGCCAGTCCATACTGGATAGGCCATTCAGGTTACCAGAGGCCCGATCCTCACCTTGACCCTGTGAGACGGCGCTAGAGGGTCGGGGTGGATCGTAGTCAATTTCCGACGGACCGTTTCTGATGCGCTGGAGGTCGGATGTTAAGCGGAGGACCGTCTCCTAAATCAAAATGACAATAAGAAGCCAAACAAAATAAACCTCCCGAAAAAGTTGTCCGATGATGCCACATAATGAAACAGAAACCGTCCGATAGAAAGAAAGTTATTACTAATGTTCTACAGACTATATGGAATAACTTATAACACCAGACAGGGTCGAAATAAACGAGGCGTTACCATTTTATTGGCAACAAACCAAGAGCTAATTCCTTTTCCGCGCAAAGTATGCCAACGTTTACATTAATACACACAGAGAGAAACAAGCAATTTGAAAAAAAGAAGCAATTCATTTAAAAAACTGCGCAAAACATGTACCCCAAACGACCAGAAGGAAGCGTAACTGCACCGAAGAGGCCAAAACACTGTTTCGGTCGTGAGGATAAGTTAGAAATAATTACGTTTTGTGTTTAGAGCTACCATTGTAAGTACATGCTGTTACACTAAGCCAAACTTGCGAGCGCCCCACAAAAGCATTCAATGTCACAAATATCTGCTAAGAAAGGCAATAATTTGACCAAGTGAGGTGAGTTCACAGAAGACTCAAGAGGATAACAGATCGAGAGGTGGTCTGAGACGAACCTGGTGGGCGTGCGACTACTTACACCTAAATTGAATGATTTGCTATGGGGTGCTACGAGTGTGTAGTTAGAACAGCAAGAGCAGATGCCAAAGACGTAGACCGCAAAAATACAAAACTTCGAGGTGATGGCAGCCAAATATTCAGAGAATACGTTTGGTCACAAAACAAGGGTGGACTCAACCTACGGCATCTAATTATGCTCGACCCAAGACCGGGATAAAGCAGACAATGGTAGCGGAGAAATAGTTGAACTGCACTTGATTGTACTTTTGACTATTTTGAGGTAGGTATTAAGAGTTGCTGTTTCACCCCAAATCCACAAACTTCAGATTCCTCGAACGGAGCCAACATCTAACAAAATAGTATATCAATGACTCAGTGTTTAAAAAAATGAACACGCACATAGAGGTTATCGTTTGCAGCCCACTCAGTATCAGCCATTTGGATGAGTTCCACCAACTGGTTTTCCCACAGCATGACACGCTGCTCCAGAGACGTGCGCAGCTGCCGCTCTTGGCGCAACTCCCCTTCCAAGAAACCGGTCTACAAACAGACAGAAAGGAAAAAAAACTACAATAACCACCAGAGGATAATCAAAAGAAGTCACCGATGTGCCTAGCGAATTCTAATTAATTGATGATAAATGTCAGAAAATAGTCCCGGAAGCTAACCTAGAGCTGCTTTAGGTTTTAATGTCAGACTAGCCACATACGAAACAAGTTGAGGATGACAGTTTCCTTCATGCGTAAGGGCGAATCGCTCAGGATGGCAGCAAAGGACGGAGCTCATTTTGGGAGGTTGATCAGGCGTTTCAGCAGGCAAAAAGTGCATTGCGTTGGTGTTTTAGTTGTGTACACGCAAAAGCAAGTTCTCTCAGCGGGACATTACACGCGACCTTTTGGCATTTTTTCACTTCAAAGCGTGAGAAAATGAGTTTTTCTCAGACAAGCCCCACAAACGTTAGCATTTACACCGACCAAAAGCACGATTAAAACTAACATTGAGCTTAACTGTATAATTCCACATATGAAATAGCTGTTGCACCCCATTGCATTAAATACAAAGGGGTGCCAAATGAACGAATTTACGTGTTTCAGCAACAATACATCTTATGTTTATCTATTATTTGGCAATATTGTAGTTCAGGAGAATCCATGTACACACGCATCAACCAGTTTGACGGAAGAGATGGCGAACTAAGGTGGTGCAAAATCAATGTGTATGTATACCTCTAGGCAGACGGATAGCCGTTTAGTAAAAGCGGTGTTCACCAGCCCCAATTTCATTGATTTAAAACGAGATTAACGCTTGGACAAAAAACGAACAGTAAAGTGCTTGATTGCGAATAAACAGCACACGAAAGGACGAACTGAGAAAAATGCTCCATCCCAAAACTATGTGAAATGACTGGTGACTGTAGGGGAAGGGCGTCTTTGCATTGAGAGAGTACCCTAACAACAAGCGCAATGGAGACATCCCACCAATGAATTGTGTGCGACTGGCGCGCACATGCGTCCAACACCGACGCCGCGCATGCATGCCACTACTGAAAGGCCGGTGAGTCATTCACAGTAGATGTGGCACGGTAGTATTGAGACACAATAAGATTCGAGCTGATATTTGGAGAGGTATACGACCGTTTACGACTTTTGCCATATTTAGCCGTCAACAATGTTCATGAAAACTGTTTCGTCAGTGTAAGCAATACGGATTAACATTCAGATTACTTAATAGTGAAGCAAAAGGGGGCGGGTTATTGGAAATGCAGGAAATACGAGGGTACTACCTCTACCCATTTAGAGTTGCCTGATATGGACAAGACAAAAGGCATTCGCCCCTAGAGTACCTAATCCGCAGCATTAAATGCTGATCCCGAAAAAAAACCGTCGAAGGCGTATGCATTCAATTAGACGAAGTCATTTGCCAAATACTAGCTTTTATACAGAGTGTACAGTAGGGAACTAGAATGCAGCAACTAACAGGTTTTACCATGAAAGAGGTTTACACAAAGCAGCCCACAAGCGCGCTAATGAGCCCTTTGATAAATAGCTCACAGAGCAGAGGTCCCAAAGCGTAGTATATTTGCACCTGCAGACATGTGACTATGGGACCAAAGTCCGTGGAATCACACAACTCGAGTCAACAGTGCGGCTCCCACCTTCAAATTCCTCCTAGGCTTGTAGCTACACGTCAATGGGAAGAGGCAGACGCCCACGTGATACACACGATGCCACCGATCAGGGTTAGCTCAAAGGACAAAGCGACATGTAAATTAAATTGAACTCGATCTCAACTTCAAAACAACGCATACATCAATGAGATATTACCACAGCACCAAAAACCCACCCTTTCAATAACGATCTCGTGAACGCGGTCCTGTAGTTCGGAGCGCTCCCTTTGCCACCGCAGCTGCTGATCGCTCCAGTAGTTTTCCTGGTTGCTAAGTTTTGCTTCACATTCCTCTGCCCAGGTTACAGCCTCGCGCAATTTGAGCTTCAACTCAGGAATTAAGTGAATTGAGTCACCAGCGCTGACACCGTTCGAGAGGTTGTTCTCCCCATCGACGACCTGTCGGTGGGGTGGTAGGTTCGTGTTCTGCGACTGCTGGATGTACTCGTCAAGGGTTTTCCGTTGTGCTGCCAACTCGGCACGCTTTTCTTCGAGGTCATTAAGAAGCTGGAGTAAGGCAAACAAATATAGTAAGGCGTGGCCACGGATCAGAAAGGCAAGATTTTGAATCATCGGATGTATGAATGATTAAGGCGCCAATGAAGTAGTTGAAGCTCTTCGATGAATGGAAAACGACCAAGAATAACCATTTTTTTGCATCGACAGCAGAACGCGATGGCTTGCTGGGGCGAAAATAAGGCAGAAACACAACCACCCAGTTTGGCATTTAGAGTCGATGCTTTGGATGACAGAAACATATTTTGCAATCGTAGGCAAGGCTTGTAGAAATAACGATGTACCAGGGTGCCCATAAAACTACGTACGACATTGAGAGTAGTGAGGACGCATAGAAGCAATAAATTTTTTGCCAATGACTACCTCATAAAAGTGCACAATCTCGTATCCCCGTTTGTCCCAAAAAATATGTATAGCAATTCCAACTGATGTCATGCCAGAATGTTGTGGATGTGGCAAGAGCTCCAGCTGACGGAGCGGAGGCACCGGTGTCCCTGATAAAGAGGTGCTTTTTAAAGTTCTTCTGTAAGTACGCACATAAGTTGTGATTGATGTGTGTGGGTGCTATGATTTGTGGTGTGTTGTCAGTCACTGCATGTTTACCTAAAACTGGAAATGGTCATGGGCTGAGCTTCAACTTGCCCAAGACACACTCAAAAAGCAACTGGGCGTGGCCGTCGTGTCATCCTTTTGACGCAGCTGACTGACTCCTGTTGCCTTACGTCCATTCCAAAATTGTACCAGAAAAGTCTTCTCATGTGAAAAGATCTCCCTAGTGTCTTGATTCGCAACACATGCACACAATGGCATGTTCGATTGCAAACAAGGAAGCACTTTGTGGATAATGGTTTTGTCCGATCAAAATGGAACTCCCAACTCGCAAACCGCCAAAATCTTCCAAGAGCTTTGTTTCCAGTTACTGTCAAAAAAATCTAGGGAATACGGTAGTACGGGAAAAAATAATAAATCCATGAGCAGACATTTCTACATTTGTTAGTCTGGCGCGGATTCATGCTAAACCGAGGCATAGGGGCATTCACTATTCCTAATAAGGCTTTACTAGCCTTCCTATTATTCCTCCTAAGCTCTTCCAAGCTTTTCGCTACACTAATCACCATCAGCCGTTCGGTTAACTTCCGATGAGTCATTGAGCCTTCTCCGTCTTCAGACACACCACGTGTCATACTGCATTCATGAAGACCATATGGCTGCTTGCTGTGTATGATCCTCCGCCTACTACTCGTTTCACGCAACACCGCTATCTTAGGTTGGCTGGTACGCAAATGCTGTCAATTGTCTCAAATTTATTGTTTAAACTATTGACAAGAATTACTTGTTAACAGGAGTTTACCGCCTTTTAGCATATGCTTATACGGAATAGCTCTGATTCCTTCTTATTAAAAGAGTAGATGCATCGTATGAGATCGCTCCAGTCAAATTGCAGAAACAATCTAGCGTATGGAGCAAACGAAAGGTCAAATATTAGGGCACTTCTGATAATGTTTGCTGTATAGAAATTAGAACACCAAAGGAACATAATAAAGCCAAAAAGATGCAGAAATTTCGAAAATTCGCATACTGCCGTTGGTTTAAGACAGAATGAAGACTCGACTCACTTGACAAGCTACATAGCTTTCAGCCTCATTGGAGGAGATACATTCGCGAGAGTAAAATGATTCTGATTGACATTGGAATAGCAATTATTGGAGAGCCCCCCCCCCGCAGAGATTACATAACTCTGATGATGTGACGCCCCGATTTAATGATTTTTTAACCTTGGAGAGCGTTTATTTTTATCGGGGGTCAAGTGCCCTCTGCTGAATTTATCCTCTGCGCTGTTTAAGGAACATCTCATTGATTTGAGGACAAACACGCATTGAATGAAGACAGCCATAGGCATTGTGTCATGGCATACCTGAAGTGATTTGCAAAAAAACCTGCTCTCCATTGGATGCCAGTATACAACTTAATTGCTAGCAGCTAACACAATAATTTGCATATGGACAATCTAAAAGTACGGAAGCGTACTTTTTATACCTCCTCATATTTGCAATCCAACAAAGCGAAAAATGTTGGCAACATGACAGATATTGTCCATTTTACCCGGCAGGATTTCCAATCACGAAGGCTTTACCTTTGTAGTGGGGACTAGTACGAACGACTATACTTTTGGCTTCTCCAAGCAGATGGCAATCGGTTAAACTAGAAGCAGGTTGCTGCTAGTCATTAAAGGCGAAGTTGTCGCAAAATGCATGAAGACTTGTGGGATGTGTTCGGGCTTGATGTGTGAGGCGAAACACCACCAATAATCAAGATTTTCAATAAATCGTGGAGGAAAGAAACCAAGACAAAATTAACGTTGGCGACACAGCCGAGACTCGAGAACAGAAGGTGCATGGGCGTCTGTGCGAGTACAGTCCCGCTCCTTGGAGTTACAAATAAAGCGTAGCACAACGACGGAGGCAACGGATTGAAAAAGTATGCTTTGAGGTCTAAGTGGGCAGACGAACACACTAGCTATCGAAATGGTGGGACTCAGGTATGTAAATGTAAGTGGGAAAATTTTGGTATTTACGTTTGATAATGATAGTCAGTAAAAGTAGATACATGATAAAAGCGAGGATGTATTCATTAAATGCAATACTTGATTCACGATTTGTAGACATCCAACAAACGAGAACATTCAGCCAACATAAGTAAGGTACTCTTACGTCAAGAACTACGGTCGTCGACGAAATGATTTAAGGACCATGAAACACAAGAAGCAGCAATTGCGATTCAAAGAGATCTTCAACAGGTCAATGTTGCAATTTAAGGTGGCCATGAGTTAATTAGAATCGAACACATAAAAAGGCAAATTTGGTAAAAAGTGAGTGCATACCTGTTCACAGGCTGACTCCTTATCCCGCAACATTGAACTGGTGTCCTGAATGCGTTTACACAAATCCTCATTCTCCTCTTCGTATTCACGAAGGTCAAATCTCAAATTTTCTGTCTTCTCTTGTTCCGCTTGCAGGCTGTAAAATAAATAGCACAGGGTTTTGCGTTCTTCAGTAACAAAAGAAGCACAAAAACCAGGCAGATCAGATCTTTCTTCTCTCGCCAATGAAGCTAAACTGTCAGTCACGATTTAATTTTACCCACTTTAATTTACACTGAGGCCAAGAACTGGCGTTAAACGATTGTTGTTTTACGCATAATCTTCACTTCGCGTTGGCGTTAGGGGATTAGACTGGAGCCTAACCCGATCAAGAACACGATGACCCTCACTTTCGGTCAGCGGTAGGGTGTGATGCGAAACACGAGGTAGAAATGAGACTAAAATCACAGGGGAGGAGGCAAAGCGGGGGCAAAAATCGACCGCATTGTCTTGCCAAAAGCGGTGGGTTAGAGGGTATAACACTCGCGTGACAATGTGGACATTTTACGCGAAAGTGACACGATATCACGCTGTTAAAAATTAGAGAAATAATATCACCATAAAAAAGCGAACAGGCAAGTTAACCAGTAACTACACGATACGGTAGGTGTAAAATGAAAGTCATTAATTCGGTGAGCTCAACGGGTTCTAAAATCACCCCATAAGGATGGAAACTCGCCGAATACAAAGTCGACAGCTTATTGTCGAATGGGTCGCAGAAACCGCATTAACGATATGCGTTAAAGATATCAAGGCAAAAGAATGCCTCAGTAGCCAATTATCCTACAGGATTCGAGAGTGTAAATGGATAGGCAACAGGCTGCCTTTTATAGGAAGCTGTAAAATTTAAACCACATTGTGTGGTTCAACACGGTGCAGTGATAGGACGGACATCTGTCAGTCACACACAGTGCACAATAACGCTGGCCAAGAAAGGCACCTAGTTGAAAAAAATCGGACATAAAATGCTGTTTTCTCGAATGCCAACACTAAAAAAATATGCGTTTCAATGTACTAAAAGGCTGCAACAAGAATGCAACTTTCAAAGGTTAACAGAAGCGGGCTGCTCGGCACGCGTTTGCAAAATTACGGTCCCGTTCGTAAATGGTAAATCCGAACTCCCTTTATAAATAGGTTTAACGACCAAACAAAATACCAGCTTGGCAGAAACAACAACTTTACGATTTCTGATGATCAAAAGAAGTCAAGTAAGCCAAACATGAGTGAGGTAAAACACGTCTGACTAAAACAACGCAATGCCTCAATATTACCAATGCCACAAAGCGAATTGGCTGAAATCAGAGAGTTGCAGATTCTCTTCTGTTATTCGCCAACACGGGTTTTTATGGTTTTGCCTCAATTCTGAGAGCGCCAATCTACGGGGACAAAAAGGACTTCAGCTTAAACGTCCCACGCGTTCGAAATAAAAATCACATTTGAGAGAGAGGGAGAGAGAGAAATATTTGCGGTATATTCTCATACACGCACGCACATAGCCAGTAATTTTACCTACACCTGTCAGCCAATTTCACATACCAACCGATTTAAACTTATGGTAGTAGCGGCATCAAAATTCAACTTTCCTTTCTTAAAAATAAATAGACCATCGGTTAACAAGTCGGGTGTGTGTGTGTGCAAAAACAGGTTCACTGACAGTACACGGAAAGATTCTACACCTCTCTAACCCAGAACTAAGGTGTCTGCTTGACCCCAGAGGTCAGAGATTGGCATATGGTGAGGAAATAGGGTGCAGGGCTGCAGTACGTCGACCTACCGAGAATGTAGCACTGGAAGGGTAAATAGTCACTGCAATATCACATCGAGGAGCAAAATTGGACAGTCAACAGAGCAATCCACTGACACGTGGTAAGAGTGCACGCAGTTTTCAAAAAGGCAAACACATTTGAACCACACAGATGACAACACCCAACACCGAAATTCCTATTAGAGGCTAACAACTATGTAAACAGGTGTAAAAGGGTCCAAAGGTCTGGTCAAGTACCTAAATGGACTGTAGTCAAACTATTGGATGTTTGAGAAGGGCATACATAAGTTACAAATCCATGTGACCGATCACGGAATAAAATGGCTGACTCCTAATACCAAAGGTCGGTTCATCGACGATATTGTTTCTTTCACAATGGATATTTCGTGCTTTCCACCAGCAAGCGCAATAAGTGTTAAAAATTAACCCATTGGATATTACTTTTGGAAAGAGTAAAACAGGTTAGGGTAACTCCTTTCTTTATAGTGAGTTGTATTTAGTATCCTTCAATGTGTTGTACTTGAGCCCAACAAATCGTGGCCATAAATCAGTGATAGAAAACTATCTAGTAGATATGTCCGGATTGAATATCCTGAAAATAGAGATAAATCCCAAAGCGATATCGTCAGATTTCAATGTCAGATGTCAATGAGGGTACTTAAAGAACAGCACTTTGTAGTTCAACACCAGAGTGATCTTTTGTAAGGAGATGTGGCAAAAATCTACATTATCATCAATTCATGATTTGTGAAATAGTTGAGAAACAACTATAAGTACCAGGTTCGAGGAAATAGCGACATGGCGAAAGGGACTTGCGATGGCACAATACGCGAGCCAAAGGTACCGTGGATCCGCCCTAACGGAAACACCGAATTGCACATGTGAACGAACAAACCACAGTGACAATACGAAGGCCGTGGGAATGTCTTACCAGAATGCCAAATAAAAAAGGCACGTGACTCTGACTTCGCTGGTAATCAAAACACAAATCAGTTTAAATTTCGCTTAGAATTCGTAGAGCGGTGAATCAAATGGCTGTCCGGACGAAGCGTTTGGTGACAAATGGTAATTCCAAGTGAAACCAACTTCTGTCCGGGTCTCTACGGATTCTGTGAGCTAGGCAAGGTGCATACAGAGCTGAAAGCAAATTATGAGGGCAAGTTTACTCCTCGTCTCACGACCATCCGCTGAAAAGATCGCAGAAAAACCTGCATGTTTTTCCACTTTAATTGTACGTGAATTGCTTAAATCCCTCGATTACTCAATGACACGTTTTGAGGTAGTATTAAACTTAACAATCGAATGCACAAGATGAGTTTATGCATGGTTACTGAAAATACAAACCGTTAAATTAACATCAGCAGCGACACCTTGTGATTATAATGACTTAAAATGTCACAAAAATAACATTTGACAAACGGACCCTTGGGCATAAAAGCCACTGTGACCACCAAAAACTTGTTGCCTCGAGTGGCTCCACCAACAAACGCATCAAACGACATGATGATGATTTCATCTAGAAACTTGACGTGTTTCAATAAAACCTCAGTTTGACACGTTTGAGAATAAATTAAGAATTGCATAGGCCATGGGAATCATAAGATAACAGTCATGAAGACCTGGACTGACAAGAAGTGATTTCTGGTACTGAAAAAAGTTTTCATGAAAAAAGTGTTCTGTGAAACAAGTTCAAGATCACGAAGTCAGTCAAGATATAAAGCTGTCGTAAATTGTGCAGAAGGAAATCCATAAAGCAGCGTAGGTTGCAAATACGCATGGATTTTAGGAATCTAGTCAGTCGGGTGATGTGACAGGTGTCAAGATGGTTGCCGGATCAGAAGTTGATCAAATATTAAACATAAACAACTTAATAAAACGGGTGAAAATACGATCCAAATGCTATGCCCCAGCCGACGATCAGTAGCAAAAAATTAACCGAAGCACTTTGGGTACGTGGATGGCAGTTAAACCAGCAAACACTCGAAGGTGGATAAGCTTCCAGCCATCGAACAGTGCCAATGACACGAGTATTCAAATCAAGGCTGGGTTGTTGCGAGAAAAATAACTTGAAAACAGTTAGAAAAACAGAGTGATGGTTCTACAAGAAAACCGCGTTCAAAATATACGTGAAGCATCAGGTGCGATCCCACTCAGCAGTAAGACAAACATAAGAACTCGCATGTTGTTCAACCACAGCAAGGATTCCCAACCAGGTGCGAAGCCGACGCGAACATATTTAGGACCATATGACAACTTGACGGCAACGCACGGAGAAATGCAAGACAACGAGGCGCTATTATTACCGAAAATTACAAACTGAACACGCGAAATATGAAATTTGTTGGCGAGTCGAGGTAAGTATCGAAGTGGAAGGAGTCATGATTATGATAGGCTATTGGGCGCCTAAGTAGAAACACAAACCATAATAACTACACAAGCGATCCTAACAGACCTTAACACACATAACCAATACCAGCGATGATGCTTAGAAAAAAAAGACGTCGGAAGTAGCGTGTCCAAAATAGCATCATTTGAAACAAATACAAAGTCTGTGAAGAGAATCAGCGGTTAGATGAGCCCAAAATAAGGTTGTGGAATGTGGATATCACACAGACTGTCTGAAAACACCCTTTTGAGGAATCCGGCCTAGCTTTTAAACTACATGAATTTGTAAAATCAACGATCAATGTGACAAGGATGACACATGTTGGTGTGAATCGAATCAAGGAAAAGGTGAACAAACACTTGATTCACTGAACCAAAAACTAGGCCCATTACGGCAAATGGACACATGGTGTTTTGGAGCTGTTACAAGATGAGATTATTGTTGGATTTAGGAGCGGGCAGGTGCGCCCGAAAGATTGCGCTACCTAACTATTACAAGGCCATCGTTTTGGCACAAGTGAGCTACAATAGTGATACAAAATCGACTACAATTAATCAAAAGGCACTGATCAAGGTCTCAAGCCAAATCGAAAGAGAGTTTGCATTTAGGCAGTCAATGGACTGAGAACTGAGAGTAGCAGGAACAGTTTTAGTAAGTTTTCCATGAGATTAACACATAAACAGACCCGATGCCATTTGTTAATGTACAATACTAACAAACAAATTTATGATGCGTGAAGCATTTAAGAGTAAACTATAACGGCGCTTTGACGTAGTAGAGGGTTATCATGCATTAAGGCTGGAAAAACAATTTCATAAAAGTGTTTGTAATGGCATGGGGAAAACTCACACTTAGGTGTGTAACGCCATCCAATCAAGTGCGTCATTGTCCCTAATTCGACGCAGCTCGCAAAAAGTCGCAGGTTTAAACGCTATCTAGTGTGCCGAAATTTTCACGTCTGCTAGAATGTTTACATGCCACCCTGCGTGGCCACTTCTGCATGTGCGCAACGACACTGCCTTTATGAGATTAAGGCCTCTACGAGGTAACCAAGAGGACGTACGCTTGGGTTAGCATTGCAATCTTTTGCTCGTCGTTGATGGAACGGGCTTCCAGTGCACCCAGGGCTATGTGAAGTTTCTTCACTTCGGAAAGGAGTTCTTCATAACGCGCCTCGGATGCGGCGAGTTTTTCCTCCGTTTCTGAGGCACCATTGACCATAGGCGAGGCTGGTGGCTGCTGGACCTTAACGGATAGCGCTGCTAGCTCCGTCTCAAGGTCTTGGACGCGTGACTGGTTAGAGAAAAGCAAAGATAAACCGAAGACAAATGTGCACATGGCTAATTATCGAATCCTACCCAAGCACAACCCTAAAAAACGTGAGCTGTTGGTGCGGAGGTTTGACAAGGCAATTAGACCCTACATCTTGAGTAGCGTGTATAGAGGACCCCAACAAGACAAATGAGAAAATATATGCATGTTTGAGTTCCCTACCATACCGACTAGCAAGGCAAGAACAAAAGCTCTTAGAAGTATTTGAGGCGACTAAAGGCACATCAGATCTACCACTCAGAAGAGTTCCAATAATGGCCGAACTTTGTTAACGAGCAGAGCTAACCCACTCGCACACCCACTTTCAACGCACTTTAAACAACACTTGACGAACGAGCTCACCTTAAGTTCACCACACTTGGTGCAGTTTTGTACAGGCGTTTGGGAGGCGACGTCATCAGCCTGCTCCATGGCCACCGCTGTCTTCCGACTTCCAAGTGCTTCCTCTAGTCGGCCTATTTGGTTGAGGGGGGAGTCCTTCGTGAAGGTGAAGCCAATGCAGGCCACCTGACACCCACGAAATACCGAACCAAGAGGTGGTCCCTCCTGCAAATTTAACATGCAAATTCATTCATGCCCGAAAAGGAAGTGCAAATCAAAACTGCTGACACGAGGAATCAAATACCAACAGATTCATAGATATTCGAAATGAACATAGAATTGAAGTAGGCAAGCGAGCGGACGGTATTCTGTCAAGTTATGAAAAATGGGTTTACACGCCACCAAAATTTTCCCTGAGATCTTAGGTCCAAATTGCAAAGCAAAAGGACATATAAGCACAACTATAGATATTTTCTTCACGTGCACAGTTTTGCGAAGAGGAGTGATGTGATACCCTGCTTCAATGCGGATTTGAGCATAAGTTGAGGTCTTCCGATGTTTTTTTGCAATTCAGCCTAAATATGAGTCGCAAAAGCAGTCACGGCATTAATGGAGCAGACATTGCTTACCCAAAGCAGAACAAATACAAGGACAGATTCAATACCCTAGAAGCTTTAGGTTCATAACAAGGGAGTTACTTTCCGAGTCTCATGTCCCATGCAACAATTTTACAAATCGCTTGCAATTCAGCGGCAAAAAGATTTAAACAGCACAGGACATATTAGTGTCAAGTCAGTGTTAACTTTCAGAGACAGCGGGTAATAGAGACATAGTCTCGGACGTGATTTAGCCACCCAGAACCAAGTATTGTGACGCAGGCTTGCAAACGTTTTTATGTAGTGTGGGTGAAGTAGCCAAGTACTCACATAAATTTAATTCCTTTTATATAATCCCAAATGAACAATTTGGTGTTCGATAAAATCCGGTTATAAAGGAACCCATGTCTCACCAACAAAAAGCAGTAATTTGGGCGGGCACACAAACCAAGGAACACACTGTGCACAAAACCTGGATGATAGAAAACCGGAAAGCTAACTGATGTGACTAGCGTACAGCATATTATCCACACTCAAAGGCAACACTGATAGCCTTAAAAACGATCTATCTAGGGTTGGCGTAACTGGCAGTGGCCGATATGAAGGTTTAAGGCCAAGTTATCTGTCGGACATGCATTCTCACACATTTGACTTGGACGCAAGGCAAGTGATTCAGTTACACAATCTAGTGAAGCGACGTCAGTGTGTTTGTACAACTTTAGACTTGTGTACATTCTAAAACATACAGATCCAATGCACGGGTCCCTTGATTTTCACTTGAAGCCACGGTTTATTTTTTTGGAAATGTTACTTCCAATACTAATTTCTATTTGAGCAACGTCCGCAATTACGCGGAGCAAGGGTTTTGGCAAAATAGAAGAATCATAGCAGAAAAATGAAAAATTAGCAAAGAATTAAAGGAAAATAATTTGGAAAAGCAGAAGAACGCATTTAATGTCGTAAAATAGTTGCAGCATGCAAAGCTAGTTCCGAAATTAATAATAAAGACGTACAAACGAATCGACAGATTCATTAAAAGACGCACATATGAGACCTTAGGACATACCAACCGGACCTATGTTCAAACCTTACCTAACAGCAATTATTTAAATATAGACTACCCAAATTGGGACATTAATTTGTCCAGAAGAGACGTTTACTAGTATCCATCACGTTAGTTCTAATCACTGCATTGGAACAGGTGCATGATTTCAAACAAAATAAAGAAAAGTAATAGCAACAACAACCCAACGCACGTGAGTTCGCGTAGTTTCCTCGATGTCGAAGTTTGAGGTGTCCTCGGGAGATTTGACTTCCGGTTGGTACGGCGCAGGTTCTGTTTTATACAAGGAAGGATATGAGGTGAAAAATTAACGAAACGGCGAGGAATATTGCGGGTGAATCAATCGATGATTACTTACGAGAGCGAATATTCTCCCAGTCAATACCATTAAAGAAAGGATGGTTTACAATTTCCTCGATACCATTACGTCCATAGCGTTGCTTTCTATCACAAATAAATCGTTTGAGTAAATCTTTAGCAGCATCCGAAACATGGCCTTCATCCTCAGGGATCTTGAATGTTTTCTAGAATTACGAAGCACTTTAATTAAATCTGGAATCTGGTGTATAGCTAGGTAGGATTTGTGATACAAGAAAACAAGGTGAAAATTTTAGTAAATACTGGAGTATATCACTATAAAAAGAGTAAATTACCTCAAAGTTCATAATTTGGCTGTAGGTTTGGATCAGATTTTCGCTATAAAACGGCGTCTCACCAAAAAGCATCTCGTACATCACAACACCCAGGGACCAGTAGTCGCACTCAACCCCAAATGTCCCATGCGAATCCTCAGCAGCTCGAAGAATCTCTGGTGCAATGTAATCTGGAGTACCTATAGCAGCAGCATTCTTAATTAGTCCATCATTTCCTATCCGAAGGCAGGAACCAAAATCCGTCAAAACAATGTGGCCGGACCTAGATGGGTGCAGTAGGACAATAAATAAAAACTTACGTTTCTAGGAGTACATTATCCGGTTTTATATCCCGATGGACGTAGCCAAGATCGTGAAGAGAATGTATTGCAAGGACAAGCTCAGCCAAGTAAAATCTAGATATATGCTCGGGAATCTGATCATCGAATTTGCTTAACATAGTAAGCATGTCACCACCATTATAAAATTTCATGACAAAATACTGAAAATGAACACAAATATGTATTACCAGGTATTTTTCATCCTGAAACGTATAATGGAGCTGTGTTATCCATGGGGACCCCTTTATCATTCCTTTAACAAGAACTTCACGCTCCTCCTGGAAGCATGCCCTCTAATTGAAGAGCATTACAAACAAAAAAACCACTTTACGTCTGAACGCTTCAACATATCATACTTATGCAAGGATTTAAGAGCGTAGAACTCATTTGTTGATTTTGAGCGTACAAGGGAGACTTCGCCAAAGGCTCCTGATCCAATTAGCCGAATCGTTTCGAATTCAGAACGAGATAAACGAAAGGACTCAATCTTTTCGACGAGAGGTTTGACTGACAAGTGATGTCAACAAAAACACAAGTACCTGATTTACAAAATTTTAGACAGTTTCGCTCATTTCTATGTTGCAGTGAACTACATTCATAGTAAAGACATGTTAAGGTGTCGAGAAGGAATTCAATATTGAAACTGCCAGATTCATCCGAATAATTATTCAGGTAAAGGTGAAGAAGCTCCTCACAGCGTTCCTTTATCGTCCTCATTTCTCAAATATAGTAAGGACAAGCAAAAATCAACTGGCCACTCTTGTCCATAGAAACATTGGCGCAAAGCCAATTAAAAGTAACACAATGAACATCAAAAGACGCGCAGCTACTAAGGGCGATTAAAACATACCGTACATTTTAATTACCAAGATCTATTGCCTCATTTACCACACAAATAATAAATATATTTAAATTATTGCAGTTGTAAAAAACGTTTTCGACAAGTTGTCACCATATTTTTGTATAAAGTTAGCTTAAATATTAAATCCATGTTTTTATCGAGGACATTAATGATGGATATTAGTTTCACGTCAAGGTAATCGCACTTGAGAATCAAACTCCCTTTCTTTAAAGGAACGTTGCTTGCTACAATAAATACATATTTTTCCACGTCACTAATGCAATACTGTCTATTCGATGCTCAATGCAATCATGCAATGCTGCTTTCTAGGATTTATTATTATGGTGTTCCATTTCAAATGCAATGCAAAAGAAACCATAGGCTGCAAGCGTATTGTGCTGAGTAAATAATTTTTAATGTATTCTTGACTGCCTTCAGCCCGTTACGGTTTATCGGAAAACATTGTTAATGTAAAACTTAAATTGAATAATTTTTCCTAACACATCCATTGTCACTTTCACCTATTCCATTAGCCAATGATTTTGGTATTCCACCGAAGAAGTAATTTTCCAAACACTTGACCTCTGATTGCTTTGTCAATTTCGTTATGTTTTTAATCAGTTAATCATATTCGCTGAATTTCACAGACATTTTGTTTTGCCTTATAATCCCAAGAATGAGTATTCAACAAATCGTGAAACAAAGTGTCACTTGCCAAAAGCGTTAGCCGTTTTGCAGGATTCATTGGATCATGTTTAAAAATAATGCGTAAATTTTTGGACCTAATGAAATTTTACGCAGACAGACAGACGGCAAATCAACATTCATCCAGGCATAAAAAATTGTCAAATGGCCATCTCGTTCGTGTTCGTCTACGCTAGCTCTCTAAAATCTCATATTCAAAGGCTTAAAAATTAAATCAAGTACATGTATTAGCATGGAATATCTCGACACCCAGGCATTGTCTAGTCATCTGCCTCACATATTGAATCAAGACAAGACGTTATTGAGTTATGATCACGCAGTGGTTATCATGTTGCAAACTCTGTCAATTTACCGTTGACACAACAAGAAAATTACAATTTTCCTGACCAAATCTGGTGAAACGTATTACCAGATCCCTGCATGACCGTCTGGTAGTTAAATACCATTATTGCAGGGAATTTTAGTTTGTCTGGATTTCTAAGTGTAGCTTAAGCACAATCCTATCTTGCCTGCATTTTGTTTGTTCACAAAACGTAGCGTTCTAATAGTCAATAAATTTCAAGAACACTTGAAACAACTTGAGTTAAACTTCCGCCATTTTAATGAACACGGTTTAATAATCAACCCACTATATTGCGTTTTCGAATTGATTGTGTGTACCGTCTTTGTCGAAGGGTAAAGGCCTACCAACATCAAGATCGAAGAAATTTAGGATTTCCCGGAACCATTTTTTTCAGTCAACTTCACCGTTTCACAGGCATGACTCAAATTCTCCAGCAGGTTTCTAACCAACAGGGTCTAGAATCTTCAGATTTTGACCAGTCTACTAGAGGTTAACAATAAAAGTCTAATTATGGCCGCTGAGGCACGTGAAGGTTTTTCAGCCTTGAATGAGGCTCTTGTAGATTCCACTTCATTTGTCGACCCGCAATCAGATGTATCTCTGTACCCGTTAACCGTTGACGCAGTATAACACCATTTCATCAGCGTAATAGCGCAGCCATTAAACTACTTCTCAGACACGTTCATTGAAACTCAAAATCGGTCATCGCTGTCACTAACTTTCTCCAGTAGGGAATTCTGAGTCAAATTACTCAATTAAAAAGGACAGAAGCCAATCCAACAGTATCATTAGTTCAAATCAGCATAGATGACTTGGTTCCATTACCTCTTCAAGATTTTATGTTTTAACATTATTTACTTTAAACGTTTTTAGATATTTTAAGCAGAAGAATTTGCAGCCTTCCTGCAAAACAAACCATTTTACAGGCCATCACCCTAACGGATATACGGAGGTCGACCCCAGGAATACTTAACAGATATTTCAGGGATTTGATTACAACGGGAGCGATTGCCTGTTATGTAAATCCCTAAATTATAGCCCTAGAGTATAAATAACATCGCTAGAGGTGTCAACAGACTGCTGCGCGGAGGAATGATGACTGAAGCTTGTGATTACAGCCTCCTTCAAGAGGTTTACAGTCATTTCCAGACTTGTCTACGTCACATGAGATTATCGACAGACGGCGGACATGAAACTCGAAGCTTCAAACCGTACTTTCACCTCATTTTAGAATTGATAATAGGGAAGCTGATCTGACTAAGAGCAAGACGTTCGGACATAAGATCAAATTGCGCACTTTGCCGTCGGTACAGTTTGCAATCCAAGGTAACTAGAGGGGCATTGGAAATTGCTATTGACCAATGGTTTACCCAACGATGCGATTATTTGTGCCAATAAATTTAATTATCAACAAGCGAGTATCTAAATTACGCAGGATCTGAAAGTCCCAGTGATTGACATGCATTATAGATAGTGGATATGGAACTATTTACAGTTATCTTGGCATTAAAGTGAAAAACAAGCAAATCTTAGACCAGCTGAAATAAAAACAAACCCAAAGAGAAACCTCAACTCCTTGAAGTGAAGTCACTGAGAAATATGCTGCAGCCAGAGGAATGCCTTCAATTAAATTGACGTGTCAGAAAAAGTACAGCTTTTGATTTCGTTTCATTTGCTCAAAGATGTCAGATGGTTCAACTGTTGCGCATAATCACTTGGATATTTAATAGAGAACAATGGAGCTTGGATTAAATGGGGTCAAATAAACCGAGACAGGTTCAACACTCAAATGCGCCAGCGGTTGCAAATAAAACGACCGACGATTACAGAGTCCAAAAAAGAGGGGTTGGGGCAAGGGAGGTAGGAAGAGAGATGGAAGAGAATGTAAAACAAAGAAAATAACTCGGGTAGCGGGGCATGTGTGTGTGTGTATAGGGATGTTTATTGGGAGCACAGCCTGGTTGGGCAGAACTAGGAAATGTCCTGTATGACAACAACGCCAAAGGCAGGGAAAGGGAAGTTGGGTGCCCCTGTGGGTATGAAAAATAAGTGTCGTGGTGTTGGCAGCGATGAGAGGACGTGTGGCTGGGCCGGCAGTTTACCATTTTCGAGGTTGGGTCTGATGATCTACTAGGTTAGAGAAAAGAAAAGGTAATAATATTTATCATCAGAACGAACACCCACACGCAAGAAATCAGTTTGAGCGGCCGTAGATTAATTTCCCAAGTTCCTCAAATATTTGCCGATAATTGAATGAAACGGCAGGTTTGAGGAAGACCCTTACCTAATTCATTGAACAAAAAAGGCAGACACATTCTTTAAAGTCAGTTAATCAGGTAACTCCACAAGTTTTAGGCACGACAAAGCCTCTTAGTAGGTCAAACTTCAATTCGATGCTTTCATAGAAAGAACTTGAGATTACAGAAAATGGAACGGCGTGAAATTTCGAAGCAAGAACCAACGTGTCGGTTGTTCATCGGTAGATCTGTGGTCAAGATGGCCTACGAATGCATCGATTGCATCTACATTTCATGGAAGCAATAAGTTGCGTCAAATAGTGCTAGTCACTGTTTGTAGAACCAATCGATGAGATTGCTTGGAGTAATACAGATTCAAAAGACCAAATGATTCACCGACAAACCGTCTGCCCCGACGAAGTTGATGTCAATGCAACACACAGACCTCGTCACTAAGCTGCGTAATGATACAGAAAGCTCTTAGCAGTCATGGCGCCAAAAATACGGAGTTGGCAACGGTGTGCCGCAGACATACATTACAATCCAGAGAGTCAGTTTGCAAAAAAAGAAAGCTCATAGAGCCTTAGTAGGGGAAGCTACAATGACTTAAAAATACCCAAATGTTTGTGACTGAATAGTGCTCAGATGGTCAGACTAAATAAACTTAAAACTTTTTTTCAAACCTGTAAAATATGCATAAGTTTCGTTTGGGCATATAAAGCAGTAATCTGAGTGATAAAAATGAGAGATTGAAGCAAATTAAAACTTTTTTCCACTCGTGAAGTTAGGTCGAATCCAAAGTGTCAGGAATCTCACATTAGAGTATTAGAACGTCTTTGGAGGTGAGTCAACGCAAAACAGCCGGATCAGCTAGTAATAAACTCCCAGCAACTTTGTTACCGTTTCACACTCGCCATAAAAAGTCGCAGGTCGCAATTTTAACGGTGATTTTAGTTTGTGGTGATTTGAATCACTTTATTCCGCGATACATTGCGCCTAACTCCGAAATCACACATAGTACACGGAGGGACATAAATGGCATCGCATTAGGGGGTTCGGAAGTGCCAAGGCACGCTCGAATTCCGACTGGACATTTATTGGCATGAGCTTAACAGGGCAAGTGACACAGAGAAACGACCGCGGTACGCTGGTGTCGGTCAAGGCGCCCCAAGGAAACTGGGTGTGCCGATCAACATAACAACAACAATAATAATAATTAAGGCTACAGATTCTATAATTGTCCTTGTTCAATTTTAGTAAAAAGTTTGCCTTATACCTGATATAAAAACATCCTAGTACCACCGCAGCGGAAGAGTAAAATAGCACTAGAACTTTGGTTTAACACAGAATTATACAGGATGAAGGACATGAACCAGGAACTGCTAGGAGAAAGTAATGTGATAAGTGTCTGGTCTATCAATATTGGAAATGATGTGGTGGCAGAACATGATACACGGACACGTCGGACGCCCTTCTTGTGCAATCGCCTTTATAACATTCCTCCATTCATAACATCAATCGCATGTCACGGCAATTATTCGATGCTAAGTGAGGTACATGGATGAAGGTACCTAACTCCATCGTAAGACTTCACATTTCTAAGACGGAAAGGAAAAAATGCAAAAAAATGTGTGCGAACGTCCACAGTAGATTAGGAACACCCAAAAAGCCTAAAGGAACACATTGCATCTTACGGTATCATTCAATATAATTTTGAGATAATCTGTTCAAAAAAAGTTCAACTCAGAGAACGACCACCTTTGACAAGACAAAGCGGTGGATTCCGACAAAAGCCGGAACATTTAACAAAATTAATTGAATTGTGTAGGAGATTTTGCGACTGCAGGTTCGAAATAGGGCTTAGTATAGCCACCGAAGAGTGTGCTGCAGGATTAAAACAAACGGCAGTAAGCAAAAAGTCAAACCACCAGATTTTTCTGAGAAAAGTTTATGCAGAGAATGAAAGACATAACAATTTACTCCTTTGAGGTGCCCTGTTTGACCACTAAACGCATGTTCCCCAAACTTCTCACACCTCCAAAAAAAAACCAACAACAAGTTTGGGGAGACAATCGAGCCCCAATCGGGTAATCCCCACTACCCAGACACAAGGAGCGTAAAACAGTGCGTCCGGGAATGCACGGATCAAGTGAAACCCGTGTGAGTACGCGCTGCAATTCATACACAAAACAGGCTTAACTTAAAAACCCCAAAACGCGGTGACGAGTGAATCTGCTGTTAGGGCTAGAAGTTGCACAACAAACAACACCACCGATGAATACAATCACATGTCGATGTCCAAGGTCTTGATAGTTACCCCAATACAATGCATTTTTAATTCCGCGTAGATGATGGGACCTCGTGAGTCACCAACGAGGAGCTCTATGAACGAACAAGGATTGTTCGAATCGTAAGTACAAAATATCGCTATTCTTCTAGGAGCGCCAATCAAAAGGAAAGCGATACAACGTAGTTGCTGCAAGCGTCGGGCAAAGCGCACATCCAAGAAGCAAACGAAAGTGACCGGTGCGACATCAACGCCCTAAACACCAGCAGGATGAGTCACTAGAGGGAGACAGCTACCAGCATCATGAACACAGCGCGGGAATATATTTGCACTAGTTAAAAATAAGCACACTGCAAAAAACCCTGGCCTGAAGTTCAACACAAATCGGCGAATAAACAGTTATCTTGGCAACAATCGTCGTTAAAATTTTAGGGAAGCAACCAACACGAAATACATGTCCTCCTCGTGTTTTACTGCTGATTATCACTTTCAGATGAAACTTGATGAAAAGCGACGAACCAGCGACACGGAAGCAACTACCCAGTACTGTGTTGAAATCAGTTGATGAAAACTATGACTACGAAATAGCACCATACGGTATAAACAAAAGGAGTCATACAAAATGAAAGTGATAATATGGAATTGCTTTTGTTGTTATTGCATAAATTCTCGGTACATAATTCAAGAGCCGTCCTTCAGCATACAATCTCCGAATCGCACACAAACACATCGGCTTCTAATATAGCATAACCTAAAACGGCAGCAAAAAGAATCCTTAAGGTCCGTTTAGACACCAACCAAAAACTGTCGTTTACAAAATTGACGGAACTACAAGGCGACTGATCGATCCCCGCTACTTGGGTGTTTGTTAAGGCTGTGAACTGCGAAAGCAAAAGAGGCAGGCTATCTTCCCACTGGGTCTGGATTGAGAAAAGCTACGTGAAGTTTGCCTATAGCGCAGTAAGTGCATTACTAGAAATAACGCATCTTAGATTTCAAACTAAGATAAATAACAGTAGTAACTCAATCGCGACGAGGTCACTCCTAGGCACTGGCTCCAAGGGACAGGATTTCTTTGGGATAGTTGGCATAAAATTTTCGGAAAACTCGTACAACAAACACAATACTTACGTGAGGCGTTTACTTCTTGGGAAGGAATGAAGACTTGTTTTTAGCACCCTGAAAAAAGGATAAATCGATTTGAAGTACCGATTTGAGAAGGGGAACGGCGGTAAAGGTAAGGGAGGCGTAAAATTAGGCATTATGAAACCACTGTGCGACAATCAGATGACATTCACGCAGAAAAATTAAATAAAGTCATAAAAATACCCTTTCCGGTTGGAGGGTTTGCACTTACAAATCACCACGTGAGGCGTTTAAAATAAGTGGAACGATTTCAAAGGTTTATAACAGCCATATACATTCATTCAATGACGTTCAAGTAAGTCTTAATCATTAGTTGCATCTGCCGTCTTATAATTAACATAAGGCCTAGGTTTTCTAGTGGTACCCTTTCTAGTGAGTCCCGCACCAAGAAGTCGCAGCTTAATCAGGAAACTTCCTAAATTTTCAAAGAATATAAACAACACGAGCCAAAATTCATATACACACTTAAGCGTCTACATTTAAAACTTAACACGTAAATGTGAAACAATGCTTTCGGGGTTACGAGAAGTTAGCCTACCACAGATGTGTTCACGACTAGGTGTTAGTTTTTGCTAACTACCAAGGATTGACAGTACAACGTGGTGTTGATATTCTTAATTTTCACCGCGCTAACACAGCTCTTTTGCAAAATGGTGCATTTAATCTCAAGGAGCGAACCCAATCCTTTGAGAACAGTCTAATGCATGCGCTATTGACGAAGATTGAGGTGAGTAGCATATTGCATTCTTGCACCAAACCCAAATCTATCGATTTAAATGGGTGGCAACAAAATTACAACTAACCTCAACTGCTTTGCCAGAGCGACCTGCGCATTCCTCGATGACTTCAGCGGCTTCGAATTTGCCTAGTCGGCGATACAGGGCGCCAAGATTTCGGAGTGTCGTGGCCACAGTAGAACTAAAACAAGAATGGGACACAAACACTTAGTTGTCGTAACTCCAATAAGTAGTGAAAAAGAAGAGTGTAGGAGTTAAGTCGATTCAGTTTTCGTGACGACAATAATAGCCGAGAAGCGTAAAAAAATTACACATGTTGGAAGAATGGAAAATACGTCAAGTCAATACGAAGATACATTCGTTTATTTCTACCGATATTTATTTATCAACTTCCTTTCGATTCGACCGAATTTAATAATATACCTTAGAGTGGTATCAATAAGGTGGTTGAGAAAAAAATCTATAAAAAATCTAAGAATAGAAGACTTATTAGCCATGTTAAAATGGAGCAATTTGAGAGATACAACTCACTTGTTTAATAAGAGACAATTAATAAAGCAATGGCTTAAATCAGAAAACTATAAAGTAAAAGTCACTGTTGAAGATCATTGATAGCTTTCCACTGAAGTTAACCCATGGATGAGACGCCGCTTATAACAATGCTATGACCACTGAAATCACGAATAAGAAACAAAACGCTGCAGTTAAAAAAGCATATGGAGACTAAATACGGTGGCTTATATACTGTCGGCGGAATGACTAAGGCTAGGCGTCCATTATGGTGATAAAATAGGAACATAAAGATATTGCGAGAGTTTGCGGAATTTCATTAAGAGCCGGGTTGCGCAAATCAAGCGCTAGGCTAACAGCATGGCAAAAAACTACATTTAGTAACGCTATAAACCAATTAGCACAGTAGGCGTTTTTAGACAGAAAAAAACCAGGAAGGTGAACACACCTAAGCAATAGAGGGGTTTAAGGTCATACGGAGTCATTAGGTATGGTGATTCAGCCATACCTAAGTTCCGGCATGATAGCTTCGAGCAATTTGCACACATGGGAATAAAATCAGTTTCCCACACACTTTACGAATCGGTCGTCACTCATGGGACTCGGAGTTCCACGTTAGTGCTTCAGATGGTAAGCGTAAGCATGTAAACAATAATGTATAATAAATATGCAATCATAAGTTGTGATTAGTAGGGCTAACTCGTCTCAGATTACATTAACAGAACACTAAAAGATCATCGACACAGTCAAGTTAACATACCTCATTCTACCACTGAGAAATCGGTGTGCTTGCGGCACACACACCTTTTGTCACTCTCCAGACATTTTTCCCCAGTTTTTCATCATATATGCAGCTACGATTAGGACTGACGCAGTCTTCGTCCATTTAATTTCCCTTCCACACACTAGTTTTTTTTACTTCAGGGAAAATTTGAATTAACTTTTTAAAGGGGATAGGACGACATCTAAAGTTCTTGTGTAAGTTGCGACCGACAGTGTAGTTAAGACAAGGCCACTGACAGACGGGATATTGCCAACTTAATTTCCGCAAATAAGACAACAAAATCGTAAAACCCGTTATGATTTTAAGCAAGTGTTGGCACATAGATTTGTACCTAAAACACCCAAGCCAGTTGGAACTTACATCCATCATAAAAAAGGAAATTAAAATGCACACGTGAGTGTTAGCATGCACTATTACAGTTAAGGAAGTGATTTTAAAGCATCCATTGAGGTAAAATCTATATGTAAAAGACAATTACAAATGAATCCACACAAGATTTAGGAATAGAAAGAATAAACGATTTCCCAATTAGATTAGTTGCTAACGTCTGACACAATATAAAAGAGGATCTAACAATACTTCAATACATTGCAAAAAACAACAGACGCAACAAATAAACGTAAAAACATCCATGAAACGGGTTTACTGTTGAATGTCGGCGGGTTGCCATCAGTGGCGACGGAGATCACCCCGACGGCAACAGGTTTTCACTCGCACAAGGCCTGTTGACGCGGGAATATATTTTTAGATATTAGAAACTTAGTTTGAGCTGTTGTCATTTCGATACTATAAATTAGTTTTTCTTGGAGGCAATAGCTAAACGGGAAAGTAATACGATCGTGTACGAATTCAGTGAAAGGAAAAAAGGGGTCAAACGCATGCAAGTTCGATCTGTGTATGAATTTGGGATCTTAACCGCAACTGATCACAAAGTTAGTTAGGTGGCGTTATGCGTCATTTCTGAAATGGTAATGCGCGGAATAACAATACCACCTTAGAAAGAGATGAAAACCAACGGCACTAGGAGGAATTCACTTTATACCTTTTTGCCATTTTGCTGAATATGAAAGGCATCTGCTAAACCATTAGCATTGTTTACGACAAGAAGTAATGGATAACTTACTTCTCCATTAGAGCAGACCGTTGAGCTATCGCCTGACTTGTAAGAGCAGGATTGAATTTGCCGTTCTGCCTGTCTTCGGCAATCATCCAAATGGGCTTATTTGTTTCTGATATCTTGCCATATTCCAATTCATGGGCTCGAGTAAGAACTTCCTTGTAAAGAGCCTCAGCCTCTGCATACTTGGCTTGCTTCAGGTATGCCGATGCCTAGGCAAAGATAATGTCTTTATAAGAATTTCGGAAGACGACCTATTCTGCTGTCATGCATGTACATAAGATGGCGCTGTAGACCAAATTAATTGAGCGTAAATTGGGGGGCGGAATGTCAATGTATTCAAGCATGCGACGAAATGAACCTAGCAAAATCGAGTTAGACTTATTTCGATGGAAAAGGCACTTCCTCTTACTGCCAGAAGGACGCAATAACTTATCTTCCCGGCAAGGAAATGCGAAATAGATACGTACACCTAGGTTCAAAACTTCAAATTGCGCTAATTTTGCATCAGTTGGTTGTGACAAGTGTGTAGCAAAAAGTACACATACCAAGTTAGTTTTCGTCTTGGCAACATTGGGATCGTTAACACCAAGACAATTAATGTAGATTTCCAGAGCGCGCTGGTAGTACCGCTCAACCTGACCGACGAAGGGCACACAAAAACGGCGAGCAGGCAGTCAATTCAGAGGCATTCGGGTGTACATGAGCAGAAGTCACAACATTGTGCGCATGCGAAAGGCCAACAGGGAGAAATGAGAAAAGTAAACGTAGTACGCAATAAGAAGTAAAGATCATGCAGTAGATAACCCTAAATTGGCTCATGCACTTCGGTATTGGCGGATTGCCTCACCAGAGTCGTGAGAGTTTTGAAGACCCGTTGGGGTACGTCGCTTTTCTCGAATATACGCTGGGCTCGGCGCAAGTACTCGTACACCTGGATATGCAGGCAAACGCAGACCTTGTTATCAGTAACTAATTAAAACAGCCTAAATAATGTTCCTGTGGTTTAGTCTGCATCATTCACTTAGAAAAGCAGGAGATGGGGATGTTGGCGTGAAACATTGAACAAATCTTTACCTCCGCATATTTGCCCTGATTTTGACATAGAAGGGCCAAGTTATTCAGCTGTTTGGTAACATCAGGATGATCAGACCCAAGGACCTAGAATAATGATGTTATTATGGTGCATTTTCCAACCTTTTCCCTTATTTCCAGAGCCCGTTTGCAAAGCAGCTCCGCTTCCCTATACTTGCCACGCTTGCCATAAAGAACTGCTAAGTTGTTCAATATGGCGGCAACCTAGCCAAAAGAAGATAAGATGAGCAAAGACCTACGGCTGGATGATCAGGGCCTAAATGCTTTGCACGAATAACTAAAGCTTCGTTCAGAAGAGCCGCTGCATCCTTGTACTTTCCTTGGTCTCTAGGTTTAGGATCGAATTATTTGACACAAAAGTACTTGTAGACAAGAGCGAGTATATTATGGATAGTCGCAACATCTGGATGGTCACGACCACTTGATCGCTCCAGATCCTTCAGTGCCTGTTTGCAAAGGGAGACCGCGACCTCGTAACGATCCTCACCAGCATACTGAACGACCAGGTTGTGCAGTGTACGCAACCTTGCTGAAATTTCGTAGTTGCTTATGATTTGGGACATCACAGTTGTCTGACTTGAGGACATAACTAAATTAAATCAGCATTTAGTACAATGCAACACACCATCTTGATCATGTTCATCCTTCTCGTCGAGGTTCAATTTTTTGTCGTCTTTGCCTCCAGCATCATTACCTGGCGGGCCACTCTGGTCAGGTGAGTCGTACTTACTAATTTCATTTACGAATTTTAGGTGTTTGATCTCCTCTTCAAGATTCACAACTTTAACCTCACTCTGACGATATAAGCCCTGGACAGTTGCTAGTTCTTCCCTCAACCACGCATTCTCCAGCAAGAGACGTTTGCACTGCGCCTCCAGTCTCTGCTTTTCGGCCTCAGAACTTTGAACGCAATCCGATACAACTGTGATTTCCTGAAAAAATAACAATGAATGCAACTTCATGCATTTCCATCTTCAAGAGCCTGTTCAATCTTCTCTACGAAACATTCTAACGATTCGATTTTCGGCGACTTGGGTTGGCCGTTCGACCTGCATCCCTTTAGTAAGTCCTCTAGTGTTCATTTCGAAGAGACTCCAATACTTTCATCGTAGAACGCAGCTGCGTCATTATCTCGGATTGTGATAAATCCTCCATCGCAAAATGAATAAACAAAACACGACGAAAACGGTGAGGCAAATGTGGCCCCCAGACTGCAAATAACACAACAATGGCGTCAATAGTTTAAACCAATCAATAAAGAGCAAAGTCACAATGGGGGAAAACTTAGTCAAGGAACAGCCTCAATATCTATTATTGAACTTTTAGGGCAACAAAAACTGTTCTTTCATTCGCACGTATTGGTGACTTTAATTATCCATTGTAAAAAAAAAATTTGGCTGCAGCCAAATGCCAGCCACAAAAGTTCTCTCTAGTGTTAAAAACATGGTCTGCATTTTCCGCGTGTGTATTGCATCGATGGCAGTTAACTTAAATTACACAGTGGTTTAGTTGGACTAAGTGCGCGAAAAATTAGTGGGAACTACTACTGCTTCTCATTCGTGTCTTTTTCTGGTTGGCTGCCTATCTTCCTCGCATGACATTGGCTGAAGCCAGGTGGTCCAATATACCCGTCGCTACACTGTCTCCCCCTTAGGAGTGAAGTTGTCCTTAGCTTCTGGCTTGGTTCTTCGCAATGTTCAAGATTGTTCAAATATTCAGTTCGACATTGCTTTAAACTCTACATCTGGCAGGATAGTGGCTCAAGCGAATAGTTGACGTGGGACTTTGCTCTTGTAGACTCGCAGGAAGGCCACTTAACTCATCGCAGGTTCTTTCTCCACTTGTAGACCAAGTGACTTCTACTGTCCTTTCCGTCGTCACTGAGACCCCAATGCCTCTTCAGATGCAGTGGTCATAATCCTGGGCAATGTCTATGGATCCAGCGTATGGGAAATCGGATGACTGCCATGACAACTTCAGCTTTTTTTAATGGTCGTTGCCTCATTTATCAATTTTAGGGAAAGGACTGGGGTTCACTTCGATTTATTCGAATGCTTCTGCTGCCACCAATGTAGAGTACCCTAGCCCAAGTATGAATAAGACTGGTACAACAGACAAGGCTTTATTGACCTATCACAAGCCAGAACCACACGTCAGGCGTCTTTCATCCGAGTCCACGATGCTGGCCACGCCACTCAATATATAGTGCTCCTCATTCGTGTCGTTCTATGGTTGGCTACATCTCTTCCTCGAATGCCATTAGATCGCAGTAAGACAGAGGATTGGATGAGGCCAGTGTCCAATATGTCAGCGACCTCAGGCATCACCACCGTAGGGTTCCGCCCCATGGTATGGTCAAAAAGAAAGAGAGAATAAGGCAAAAAAGAGTACTTAAATGAAGGCTGAAACAAGCCACAATCTAGTCACAAACAGGTCGGGCGTAAGGGGGAAAA